>JAWMRA010000009.1:3266260-3482469 GCA_035584735.1 Pseudotriccus pelzelni | reverse complement strand
GTGCTGCGGGTTTGGGGGGTTTTCTTTTTTTTTTTTTTCTTCCGCTTCCTCCCACTTCCTCGGTAACTTTCTTCGCACACCCCCCCCCCCCCCAAAGCCAACCGATAAGACCAGGAGGGGCCGAAAGGGGACGGTGATGGCGAGCCGGCAGGAGCCCGCCGAGCCCCGCCGCCGCTGAGCCCTCCGGGGCCGGCAGCCCCCGCCCCGGCCCCGCCGCCCCCCGCACATGGGGGAGCGCCCCGCGCCGCGCCCGCCGCTGCCCGGGACCCCGACGGCTGCGGCCTCCGCCCGCGTTTAGCGCCGAGATGTTGCTTCCAGCCGCCTGAAGGATATTTGTCCCTCTCCCCCCCTCCCTGCCCCCGCGGGCTCCCGGCGACACAAGGTAAGAGCGGCGAGCCCGGCGGCGGCGCTGCCCCGGCCCCGCGGGACGGGGCCGCCTTGCCCCGTCGGTGCCGCCGGCCCCGGGGCAGACCCTCCTCCGCCGCCCCGGGGAGGGGGGGTGAGCTGCCCTCCCCTCCTCGCGGGTTGCTTTGAAAGGGAAAATTAAACGTCCCCCCATCCACAACCGAGGCGGAGGTGCGGGCGGCGGGGCAGCGTGAGCGCCCGCGGGGACCGAGCGCGCCTCGTTCGGCCGCGATGATTTGGGGGGACTGTGGGGTTAAGGTTTTCCCCTTTCTTTTGCGGGGGACGAGGGGAGACACCCGGGTGCGGCGGGGCGATGCTCGACAGTCCCGGCGGGCTGCGCGCACCCACCGCACCCCCACCGCACGGACGGGCCCTATCCCGAGCATCCCGATCATCCCGATCATCCCGATCCCGGTCCCGGGGGGGCGGCGGGAGGCCGTGACCCGGGCAGCCCCCGCCGTCCCTGCGCTGTCCCGGGCTGGCCCCGCGGGCACAGCGCGTTTAATGCCCGGCCGCGATCCCGGGGCAGGAACTTCCGTGGGCTCCCGGTGACCGAGCACCGGCAGCGCCCGCTCCGGCCGCGGGTCCAGGCGCTTCCCGGCGGGGCACAGCCTCCCTCCCCTTTCGCTTTTCGTTTGGGGCGTTTTAAGGTTGTTTCCTTTTATTTTCCTAATAAAACGGGATGGCTGATGCCCGTGCCAAGCCGGAGAAGTTACAGTTTAACAGTGAGCTCCCTGGGATGCTCTGGGAAGTTTGGGATAGGCCGATGGTAAAGATTGAAAATAATGATATTCAGCCCGCTGTAACGATTGGTAATTTGTCATAATATTAGAATAGAACATCCTCTTTAGCTTGTCCACGAGCAGTCGCATTATATTTGTTTATTGTCTGCATAATTGGAACCATTTATTGGTGTGTATTGAATTCTGCCACAGTTTGCATGAGTGTTTACATTGTTTTTCATTTATTCTCTTTTATTTTGACATAAGGAGTTTTGTTATTTGCTTCAATTAGGGGGAGGGATTTAAGTGTTGCACAGAACTGTTCGGGAAGTGTAATATTAAAACAAGATAAATAACTCTGCATACCAAATAAAGTTTGGTTCAGAGCAACAAATCTGAAAATTCTAAATGGGAGCTGCAAACAACGTAAATTCTGAAACAAAACAGAAACCTCAAATGAAGCCAACACCATCTATTTTAATAATTTTTGTTATATTCCTGGCAGAATCATATTTAATTAAAATCATATTTTCCAATGTAGTCATTGATGAATGCATAGAAAATCAGATCCATTTTAAATTAACATAGTGTTTCATAGCAATAATTTAGACATCTCAATTACCTGTATGTATTTGTCAAGGTATTTTTCAGAACATTTATTGTCCTTTTATAATTATATACATATTCTGACCATTCCTAAAAAAAAAAATCTCACCAGGGAAGCATATTTCTGAATAAGCACACCTATATTATTATTATTTTTGTTATTATCCATTTGTTTATCCGGAAACCTGTGATTTATTTTTTGATTAGTACACCCAGCCAGCGACAGAAAGACTTACTCTTTCTTATTCTTCTTTTTAGATCTTGGATGAGTTTTGCAATGTGAAGTTCTGCATAGATGCCAGTCAACCAGATGTAGGAAACTGGCTCAAATATATCAAGTTTGCTGGATGCTACAATCAGCACAACCTTGTTGCATGTCAAATAGGTGATCAGGTATGTGGTGTTCACTTTCTGGACTTATTTTTTTAAGGAACTTTAAGATGCCAATGCAAGAAAAAATAATAGCAGTTCACAACAGCTTTTGGCCTGTTTGCTGTTATGGCAAAAGATAAGGGACAGATGGGAAAGGCAGAATGGAATAATTTTGATTATGGGTAATAGGAAATACGAATTTTCTATTTTTCACAGTGTTGTTTAATTCATAAATGATTTTTTACTGTGTTATGCCTGATAAAAATTGTGACTGCTTCCTTAGGAGTACAAAGCCAGCGTTTGCTGATTTTGAATTAGCAGCATTTTCTGGCTCCTGTTCCAGTCCTCTTGGATTGCTCCCTTAATCCGTTGAGTTGATCGGAAGCTGTAACATAAACGTAATGGCAAGAGTGGAGGGGAAGGCACGAAAGTGGTGATGTTACCAATGTAGTTGCATGTGTGGGGCTTTGGATTTGAATGCACACGTGCATGGATGTTATTGTGCCTTTCCATACACTTCGCTGGAACTCGTAATACCCATATGCTGAATCAGGGTCTTCGGTGGTTTTCTTTTTCTTTTCAGTTATTGCACTTAAATCCGCTCTTTGTTGGGCTGAAACATTATTTATCCCTATGTGTTGGAAAAAAGGCTGATATAGGCAGAGGAAGGACACAGTAAAGCACTTTGTTTTCAATTATGCTGATGAGTTATTAGGTGTTCCTTAAATCAGGGTTCGCTTTTGTCTGGCGGATAATACATACCATTATGAAATATTTTAATGGGCAAAGTTAGGTTAAGGAAGCTTTGCTGCTTTGAAGTGAAATATCTAAAATAGCAAAGCAAACGATTGTGGATTCTTGTTTCCAATTTAAACTTTGCTACCTGCAATGTAGGATTTGATTCATTTAATCAGTGTTTCATTCCCCCCCCCTTAATTAACTGCATCAGGTAAACGTTAAAGATTATCTTTAGCTGATTTAATTGCCCTGACAGTATTGAAAGAAGAATCACAACCAGACACAAAGCTTCAATTAGAAATCATTCTTTCTAATCAAATTCCGTACGTATAGGAAATGAATGTGAGACAGCCTGCTATTTCCAGCCCAGCGTTACTTATTTCACTCATGCAACATAGCTGATTAAACAGGTTTAAATAACTTTCTCAATCGTGAGAGAAGATCTTTTTAATTTTCAACTTTTCCAGTTCAGCCCTGAGTACATGTAGCACAGAATGAGCCAGCCGACTGAGAGATAATTTCCTTTTCATACAGCAGCTGGTTTAACTAAAGAAACCATAAAGATTATTAGCAAATGCAAGATACATTTTCCTAGCTGAAATATACTTTATGCTGAAAAATGGTAAATTCAGTGCAGATCATTTATGGAAGAGCGATAGGAAAAGGAAACTATATAGATCATTTGGAACAACAAATTCAAATACATTGCATTTAGTAGCAGCTGCCGTGGATAGGGACGATCAGAAGTGGGATCACGTGCGTTGGTCAAAGCGACTCGCTGTCTTTGGGTTGGAATTGGGGATCTGCAACTGCAAATGGACATGAGGCTGAAACATCAGCATCTCCCTCTGCAACGCAGACAAGCACCCGTGCCTTGACGTTTTTGGAAGGAAAGTCATGGCGCTTTTAACTTTCTCTTTTTTTAGTGTTTACATTTCTGACATTTGGTAATGGTGGCTGTACTGCTGCCAATAATTTCTTTCATTCACTGGAGGCTTGTTATTTATTTTGCACAGTATCGTGCTGTTCATAATTCCGTATTTTTATAGCTTTTTGTTGCTGAGATTTGCAAATTAGGATTTGGTTGTCCTTCAAGTAGCATGTTGTGAGCTGGGTGCTGTCAGCAAGGGATTGTTGTCCATTTGGCCCTCTGGAAACGCTGCACATTTACCCACAGAATCGTCCGCGTACTCCCAACGTTTTATGACCAGAGCCTAAAAAGTTAATGCTAAAAATGTGCTCTCGAATCTTAAAGCGAAAAACCCTTTCTAGCAGCTCCTCCTTCTGCTTTCTTCTGGCACAAACTCACCAGAGGTAATATAAAATATAATAGGAAGGCAAACTGGGAAATGGACGTTACATGGCCAAACGTGTGCGCGTACGAGGAGTGACAAATGTGAGTCAGGGCTGAGCGTGCATATATATAGACTGAGTGGGGCTGCCAGGGGGTCACTGGGCCTTGGTAGCTCCTGGAAAGAAGGAGGGGGGGAAAAAAAGAAAAAGGTGGGGGGAAAAAAAGGGAAAATAAAAATAAGCTGGAGCTGAGGATGTGTATCGGTGGTTGTAGCTAGAGCTGGAGGGCAGAGGTGATGCAGCCCAGCTGGGACAGGAGACCCCAGCTCAGCTGGAGCCACAACCAGTACTGGGTGCAGGGGTGGGGGGGACACCCCAGTGAGAGGACACCCCAGTTCTGCCTTCTTCCCCCAGGAATACAAAGCACCTCAGCAGTCCTGGGTGCCCAGGGAGCATCCCCGCTGTGGGGACGCTGCTCGCTCCCGAGGCACAGACACTCGATCAGCAGTAATTGTTCACCTCTAATTGCTTCAACTCATCTGTAAAATTCACAAGCAAACATTGGGCTCTACCTGAGAAAGTAAAAGATCCTGCCAGCGCTCCCAGGCTCATGCTGCCCACAAGTTTATACTACTAAATTCAAGCTTGACTGACAGACAGGTATGATTCCCAGACTGCTTGAGGCAGGATTTAGATGAACTCAGGGCGATGTGTAATGTAGTCACTCTGCTGCGTTCTACCTGCTGTATTTAACAAAAAGAGTGAAAGAAAAACATTTTTTGTGGTTTTCTCTATTAGAGTTTTTTTCAGACATACCACCCCACCCCCTGACTCACGGCTGAGGTTAGGTTTCATCACTTAGGATCAACTTTACAAAAGGCCTAGGCTCTTTCTTATGAGTGTATAAATGAGCTTTGCTGAGATGAACAGCTCGATAATAGTGGGATGAAGTCAAAACATGCACGCTGGATGCAACTCATGTTTCATTTGATTGCAGCTGGAGTAGAGTTTAAAAGCTGCATTTTTTTTTTTTTGTTGTTGTTATTGCTGGTTTGGTTTTTTTTTTATTTCAAATGAGATTGATCTAGGATTTCTTTTTTCTGTCTTCCTATTATCTCTTGTCATACTCAATCTAACCTGAACATATGTAATTCAAGATGGATATGAATAATCAAATTCCACAAACAAGGCACTCTTTTTTTTCCTTTCCCCAAAGAGACTACAGCGTGTGCAGAGCTGCAGAGAGTCTTGCCCCTGTTCTTGCCCTGGAATGCGTTTTTTCAGCTCAGAGTCAGTGAGGATTCAAGAGTAGTTTCTGCTAACTTGGACGACTCCCCTCTGTTATCATTAAATATCTATTAGTTCAGCTTTTTAATGACTTCAGAATGATTAGCCCTGTTAGGCTTTCTGGCGGCGCTGTCAGCCCAGCTAAAGCATTATTTTTAAAGATGCACGTTAATGAAAGTGCAGTTGCAAATCCAGCAGTGACTGTGGCAGTGGCATGGCAGGGGCTGTCACACATTCCGGGCTGGGATCACGGTCACCTTCAAGCTCTAAAAAAATAATTCATTTTGTAACTTTTTTTTCTTTTAAGAGACGTTGTTGGTGTTGAAGTTAAAACACCTGAATATGGTTTTCATCTTACTCGTTGCTCGCAGAGTTCTAACAGTGATACAGCCGCATACTGCTGTGAAACTGCCCTGAGCTTCCAGGTCTCTTCCCCCCTAACAAAGCAGCTGCAGAAGACTCCCTTTGGTTTATCCATGGAAAACTCAGAGCAGCTCAGATCACTTTAGTGAGGTTTTAGCTTGCTGTGCGTGCTGAAATAGGTTTTTGGTGGGTTTTTTTTTGTGTGTGCTTTGTTTTCTTTCCGTATACTCAAGTATGTGCCGCTGCAAAGGGAGAAAAACCAGTAGTATCACACCCTTAACAACGTGCCCGATGTCAGCGATATGAACTTCCAGGAGTGAACCTACTGCTGTAGGTTCCCCTAGATCTGATCCCATCTTACACGTTTTACAAACTTTTTTAATCTGCAGGCACAGCCTCATGTTTCAGGTTTTACGGCCGCGGCCCCCCCTCTGTGGCGGGCAGAGGCTCCTTGCACAGCCACCTGCAAAAGTTGTGTATTTAAGGAATAGTTTTGAGGCTTTGTTGTCAGAGAGCGAAATTAAGGTTTTCGCTGTTGTGGGTCAGGAGGGCACGCACACACTGAGCTCATATGGGGCCCTATTCTGCCGTGATTCTTCCTATGACTTATTAGTTATTAAGCAAATAGAGCTTAATCCAGCTCCCACTGAAAATCTGCCTCCAGTGGAGCAGGGATGTGTTAGCTTGGGGCTGATGGGATGAGGAGCTGCTTGGTGTTTTTCCACTTGCTGCAGTTAAAGCTGAGGCTGTGGGTGAAATTCCTGCCTGGGCTTTACGACTGCCTGTGTTATCTGGAATTTGATGCACTGGTGGTGCTACCACTCTCAGCGTTGGACTGTCCTGATGTGACCTGAAATAAGCTGTTCAGAACCAAACCCACCAACTGCTTGTTGCCATTTCTGCCAGGTGATAAGGTTTTTATTGATGATTCGTGTTTAATACAAGGGATAAGGCATGCTGTCTCTAAACAAAAATGCCTTTTTTTTTCGATGAGAGCTGTCAAATCCGACTCATCTGCTTGCCAGAGTGTAGAGGGTTACGGAGAGCCACAGAGCCAGGACACAGCTACACCTCACTTGACATTCGTGTGGTTCATTAAGGAGGGTTCATGACTGTTGGAGGACAACTGAGTGGTGAGGTCAGCTCAGGAGAACAAGTGGGCACGCAGGAGTCGGGGTCTGGTGTCAGTGGTTGGTGACTCCCAAGGAGGAGGTTCTGCAGGACCAGAGCAGCTGGGTTGGACGTGGCAGCCTCTCACCTGGAACCAGGTCTTTCACAGAAGCCAAGAGGCTGAAGAGGGTGTCCTGCAGAGAGGCACCCTGCAGTTCCCTCCTTGCTCTCGGGGGAGCAGGAGGCACCTTTGCCTTGGAAGATGGAAAAATGGGGATTCCTGGAGCATCCTTCTTCCCGTCCATCCTACTGGACAATTTTGGGGCATTTTGGAAACAAGGAAGGAAAGGATTCTTAATCCTGGTGCTGAGGCACTGTGGTGCTCCCCCACCACCTCGGCAGGGTGAAGGGAGGGTCCTTCTCTCCCCATCGACCTCCCACTCGTGCCTCTGCAGACACTTGCTGAGTTTTGCCTGTGGATTTTTGCTGGAGTTTTCTTTGGGCCCAGTACAGCTTTCAGGCAGGGCTCCTCTACATTAGCCTTTGAAAAAACTCGGGTTTGTTTCAATTTATCATTTGCCTGAGTACGGCAAGAAGAACCTGGCTCAGGTTTCATCACACAGCTCTCCAGCTGCACAAGTTGTTCATCACAGGAGCTTTACCATTTGGACCTTTTTCTTTCTTGTTTTTTCCTTTCAAACTCTTAATTAGGGCTTGTTGTGAAGTTTTATTTCTGATCATCCTTCTCCTTTTCCTGGTGGGCATAATTCCTGGTTTTGATGGGGCTCCTTGAACGTAACGCTTATTATTAGTTTTGGACTTTTAATTTGTTTTGCTTTTCAGGCAAGTTCCACTCTTGCTCCGAAGCAGCACAGGGGTGAATGCCAGTTGGCAGTGTGCAGGCTGCCTCCACAGGCACTCACTTTCCTGCCCCAGTTCAGGACATGTTCTCTCTGGAGCACCAGAGCCTCCAAGGAAATGAGGCTTGGGATAGATTGCCCATGGCACGTGGTCCAGCTGGTGCAGGAGCAGCAGGGCAGGGCTTTGTGGGTGCTGATGGTTTCACCAGGGAACGATTCACCTTTGGGCTCTTCTGTTCCAGCCCACCATCCCATGCAGAGTGGATTCCCTGCGCAGTCCTCCAGCTTGGAGCTGTGTGGGGCAGGGCAGAATCACTGGGTGCCTTCCCCCTTGGTGGGAGCTGTGAGTTCGTTACATGGGTTGGGCATTGAAGTACGAGCAGACTCAGAGCAGCGTCTCTCACCTGCCCTAAAATCTGAATTTCCCAGGCAGAGTAGAGCACGTGTGACCTTTTCCAAAGCTCTTGTGTGCCCAGGGTTTAGTTGGGTGCATAAGAACACAGCTCCTCTTCGGGGCACAACTGATATGTGCCTGGCAGCCGGTGCCTTTGCTCATCGGCCGAAGTGTCGCTTTTCCCCCCGAACTGTAACTTCAGTTAAATCCTCCTGGCTCTGGGGGGATGCTGGGGGGAGCAGAGGGGGGTGCAGGCAGGGTGGTGTGGGGCTGGCCGGGGCAGGAGATGGCCGGGGTGTTTCACAGCATGGCCTGGCCGAGCTCGCGGGGAGCGCGTTTTCGCTATTATTGCAATTATTACAACTTCCTGAATAGGTCGAAGGTCGTTCATAATTCACACTTCTGTCATCTTTACACATGCCAAACGCAGTCTATTAAGCATAAATAAAATTTCAAGTGCCTGACCAGGAAAAGTAAACTGGGATTCATAACAATGAGGCCTTATTCATCCATTTAAAAGTAAATTGTGTGTGTTCCTTTTTTCTCCCCCCTCCTCCCCTTTCCCTTTACGGCTGTGCAGTTTGGGAGCTTTTATTTCTGCTCGGTAGCAGAGATCTCTGACCTGCAGTGTGGGCAGGCACAGAGGACTGATGAGCCAGGCCTCCCCCAACTTCTCCTCACCTCGGACCCCCTGAACTTTGAAAGTGTTTCCAGATCTGGATCCGATTTTGCTCTTCCTACATAAACTGCAGTCACACACCGCTGATCCCAGGGCATGTGAAATGTGCATCTGGACTTTGCTTTTATTTTTTTTTTCCCCCTCTTCTTGTTGCTCCTCTCCTGTGCAGAAGCTCTTCCTATATTCGATCTCGAGGCAGACTGGTGCACACTCGCACAGGTTAACCCGAAAGAGTTGGGTAATGGAATGGGCTCGGTAGGCTGGAGAAGTGCTGTCCAGAAAATTAAAATCTCTCATTAATTACAGTAGAGTCAGGACTGCGCCCAAGAAATCTTCAAGCTTTGCAATTGAAAAATCCACTTAGTCAGAAAAAATATTGCCCACAGTAGGGGTGCTGTAGTTGCAAAACGTGGGCAGCCTAAGGGGAGACCTTTAGGGCTGGGGGGAAATTATGGGCTTCCTCATCTGGGTGTTGCAGGACACCCCCATCACCAGCCCTCAGTAGGCTGTTGCTGCCTCAGAATTCAGGTAACATGGTTCACTGCAACAGCTGATTTCTCAGTTTTTCTCAGACAGGATAATTCCAGGAGGTTTTAGGAGAAAAGGGTGAGAAAACAAGTTCTTTTTGTGAAGTAATAAGGACAACTCTTAAAATCAGATTAAATTTATGTGCACGACCGTTTTGGTTTAAAGTTCGGTATGTTTTATTTTAGATTCTCACTGCAACACAAGTTGATGTGTAAAGCATTAGTGCAGGTGAGATTTTTTTATACATACAGAAATTAAAAAAGCTATTTTTAATAATAATTGTAGTTAGTATTGTAATAACATGTAAATGCCAGAGCTGGAAATCTACTTGGCTCTTGAATTGCAAAATAAAGAAACATCACTCAACCTAAAACATGGAGTTTTTTGGAACACTCGTGCAGAGGGGCTGGCCAAGGAGTTTCTGAGGGGTAGTTTGATCATCTCTGCTACTTTTAAATACCAACACAGACAAGATAACCAGCTGCAGAGTTTATTCCCTGTTTAGGGATTTGTCCCACAGCTGCAAGAAAGATGCAGCATTTTACCAGCACTTCCCAGAGAGAAAGGATGCTCCCCAGCACAGCGTTTTGTGAACAAGGCTCTCTTTATGCCCCTGTATGGTCCACGTGTCCTCACTTTGCTGTGAGAGGTGAAAAGGTCTATCAAAACACCTTTGATGCGACAGGCAAAATGCTGGAGAAGACTTTGCTGTGGTTTTGTTCGCTCCTTGATGTGGAGGCACCACTAACCTCAGAGTAGCAGCTGCATTTGCCTGACTGTGACACAAAACCTGTCCTGGGCAGAGCAGGAGCTTTGGCACAGCCCTTCTGGGATGGTGGAAGCCGCATCTGGCTGTGTGGTGGTCCTGATCCTGCATCCACCCAACAGGAAAGTTTGCAGAAGTCTCTCTGATCAGTGTGCACATATTATTATTCCACATTTTATTTCCACCCAAAGCCAGGCAGCAGCCAAGCTTATCTTCCACAGATCCGACTGCAGCTTCCCTTTCAGATACGCAGAGTCCCTTATGCTTCTGGAAGAAAAAAGCCAGTTTTCAAAACATTTATCTTAATAAATGGAAAACCAAGCATTGCTTACGGAAGATATTCACTGGATGTGGTGCTGTCACCAGATTTATTTTTGGGAGGTGGAAGTTGGCTTCACTTGCTGCATTGCCCCGACACGTCCCCAGCATGCTGAAGCCCACAGAGCATCATTGCTGCATCCTTCAACATCGAGGATGGCATTTTCTCCAGAGGGGATTGTGGTACCAGGCGTTCATCCAGCTGCAGGAAGAGATACACACAAGAACCTGCCATGGCTCTCTTGGCCCCCAAAATACTTGGTGGAGTTTGAAATCCCCTCAATAAGAAATGTAAATGGGAAGTCCAAGCAGCCCCAGCTGATGGTTCGATGAGGGTGGTGTGGAAGAGGAGGGAAGCGCAGCCTGGGCGGATCACACTGCACATAAACTCCTTCTCCTGATTTTTATGGGGAAAATTGGCTGCAAGCAGGGAGTTATAGCATGGGTACCTTGTGCCTGATGTGTTTTGCCAAGCACTCCTGTTACCTGCCGAGGGATGATGGGACAAGCTGCCCACTGCTCTCTGCACCCTCCTCCAGAGTGACATTTGGGACAAGGTGAAAGGAAAAAAAAATCCAAATCCAAGGAAATGCAACTTATTTCGTTGGTTTTAGGTATCTAGCCCTTATCTGTGGGCATAGTTTGTGCGGAAAGGAAGGATTAGGCTATACGGCCACCTCCTGGAGGACGCCGGTATGTGCTGGCTGACGATGGTGTCGGTCCATGTGCAAGTGGGCAAGGAAAGCACCCACAAACCTTCACACACCCGCCCCTACCTGTGACAAATGCACCTGTGTGGCTTTAAACAACACAGGTGATTTTCTGCCTTTCTCCCAGCGCATTGCAGTGAGTGTTGAGAGTTAAAGAGTCTGGGAGCAAAACCTTTAAAAATACATTAGTCTGGGAAAATGCAAAGACATCACTTTTTAGTGTAGGAAATATAGCTGTCATGTGTTTTTGTTTAACAAGGCCCAAGGAAGTTACTAATATTTATTTGAGCTGCTTCGTGGAGCTTTTTAGCGCTCTTCACATTTCCTGCTGAGACAGAAAGCAGCCAGATGGATTTTGGGAATTTCCTTTCGGCAGAGCCTCGTGTGCTTCCTCTGGTGCATGGACCCAAGGGAGGGTGTCCCCTTTGCCCCCTCCACGGCCTCCTGCCTCCCTGATGGCCTCTTTCCCCCTGCCCAGTATCACCTGTATGAGGGGTCACTGGCCAGAGTCACCACCAGCAGCTTTGGCTGCTCACCGTGTTTCTTCATCCAGGACTGATTTTTCCTTTGATTTCCATTTGAAGCTAAGGAATAACCAGGCTCGTTGGTTTGTATAAGCCTCCCTGCTTTCTGGACTGTATAGATGGTTGGAATGAGGGATGGATGTCTATGGCTTAACCAGCAGCGTGTCAGCATGTCTGCTTTAGAATGACAGAATCATTAAGGTTGGAAAAGACCTCTGAGATCATCGAGTCCAACCATTAAAGTTACTTTAGTAACTTTTTCCCAGTGCAACAGGAGTTCCCCCTTCCAAGGATCACTCAGGGATGTTGTTTTATGGCCGCTCTGCTCACGGGTTTGGTATAACTCAGCACACAAGTTGCCGGTGATATCTGCAGTCATCACACAGCTCATTTTGCAGCAGAGGCTGTTGAAAGCACTCGTCCTTTCTGTCCTCACAGAGCCCAAAGTACAGCAGCTCTGGGGCTGGAAGGAACAGACCTGCCATAGGCAGTGGGCACCTCTCCAGCAGCAGCACTACAACAGGGCAGGCTCTGGCCGCACGGTTTTGGTCTGTAACACTCACCAGCAGTGGCTGATACCTCTTTGCCTGTTGCGGTGCTCACGTTGCTCTCTTTTCATTTGTTTTCCAGATATTCTACAGAGTGGTAGCAGATATTGAACCAGGAGAGGAGCTCTTACTGTTCATGAAGAGTGAAGATTATTCACATGAGACAATGGCTCCGGACATCCATGGTTAGCCTCTTCTTACTGTTTCATCTAATAGAGAGTATCACTGAAATTAAGCCAGGATTTAGGGAGGTTTCTCCTCTGTCGGAATCCTTTTGAAATCTGGGATGGCTTTACTGCAGCCAGGGAGGAGAGCTGGACCATGGTTGTATTTGTCCATCTTCTGCCCCTCTTTTTCAGATTGAAATTTGATTGTTTTGTGGGTATTGCAAAAGAAGAACAGGAGTTCATGTCCTTATCTCAAGGCTGTGCTGCTCCTGCAAGACATGTGTGGGCCCTGATTATAGGTTATTTTTTTGCCACTTAGCCAAACAGCTGTTACCTTGAAAAGAGAAAACCACAGAATCCCAGAATGTTCTGAGTAGGAAGGGACCAGCACTTAAAATCTGACACTGTTAATGTTGCTGTCGCTCGTGAGGACATTTTAGCCATTCTTCCTCCTTGTGCTCATCCCACACACAGATTCTGGGTCTGACACTCCTGAGCTGTTGCTGAGATTTGTTTCCCACCTCCAAAAGCTCCTTTTGCTGTGCTGCCTGTCAGGCAGTGGTTTATACGGTCACAGTAGGAACAGGGTTTAGGATATCTGCTTGATGCCCAGTAGTTTGCAGTTTATGCCAGCAGGGACATTTTACAAATTCTCAGGGATTCAAGGACAGTACACAGGGGTTTTCCTGGGGCAGGAAGTATCAAGGTCTGCACTTTCTTCGCTGCCCGTACATTTAAAGCAGTATCTTTTGTTCTCTTAAGAAAAGGGTGGGGATTATTCATTCATTCCCATTTGGGTTTGTGTTTGGTGGTTGTTTTTTTTTCCTCCAGTGGTAACTTTGTTTAGTTATTGCTAAAGATGTTCCCCTTTTCAGCACAGTGTTTTCCCTGCCTAGTCCCTTTGGTCAAGTAGCTGTTGTATAAATGACACCAGAGGAAACCTCTGCAGTCACATGCAGGAATATGTCCCACAGGGCTGATTTAGAAGCAGACTGAGCCAAAGTGTTGCTTGTGGACAGCCAAGAACAGAACTCTCTGACGCTTTCTCTGGATCAGCTCAACTGTCAAGTAGCAACCACGTACATACATTGGAGATTTCAGCCAGACTCCTCAGTGCCTTTCTGACTCAGAGCCTCTGGGCATTTTTATTTGGAACCAGACCAGGGTGTCTGGCTCCTCATGTGGACCAACAGTAGAAAACCCAGCAGAAAAAAAATCATGGGATGCTCTTTTCCAAGTTTGGTTTGTTTGTTTTTTTTTTTTATTTATTTTCTTCAGCTAATCTGTTCTTTTGCAGGAATTGCTAATTAATGGAATGCAGTATTCACTCCAGATTAACACTTTAGTATCTTCTACACTCATTTTCAGGAGGAAACACATTATGATTGATGTTACAGAATTTAGAGCAAGTACGTCAAATCTGTGTGTCTCTGGCTTACTCGAACAAGGTTGGGTGCTGCAAAAGGACTCATGGAAATGAAGAGGCTTTTAAAAACTGTTAATACCTTTTTGGCTATTTTAGATGCTGATGTCTGTGTCTAAGTCATCTCCTTCAGCCTCCACTGGAGATCCACCTTAGACCTCATATATATAGTTCCATTTAGGATGGTATATAAACACACTGCCTTTTGTCCTGAGCCTGTGTTAGGGATGCCTATTTGATCCCAGGCAGTTAACGTGCTGCCACAGTTTGTAGAATTAAAGCATTATTGTTAAGCGTTCTTTGGAATTCTTCTTTCTTTTGAGGTTCTTCTCTTTTTAACTGAATAACTCTTCATTTAGTCACACCATCATCCAACTCCTGATGGGATGGTGCTTAAAAGTGGCTGAAAACTGATGTGGTCTCCCCGTGCCCAACCCCTCTGTGTTCCAGAGGAGCGTCAGTACCGCTGCGAGGACTGTGACCAGCTCTTCGAGTCCAAGGCTGAGCTTGTAGATCACCAGAAGTTCCCCTGCAGCACCCCCCACTCCGCCTTCTCCATGGTGGAGGAGGACTTCCAGAAGAAGCTGGAGAATGAGAGTGACCTGCAGGATGTTCATGAAATCCAGGAATGCAAAGAGTGTGACCAGGTCTTCCCAGACTTACAAAGGTAGGAGTAGGTGCTTAAAATGTAGATGCAAGTTCTTTAATGGCTTCAGTTGGATTCCCACACTTCCGTATTGTCTTCTTTCCTCTCCACGTTGTGTGGGCACTGTTGAAGTGACTGTGAACTGCCCTTTTTGGGAGAGCAATGTGTTTGTTTGCACTGCTTGATAATCACATGCCCCTTAAATGCTGACTTGTCAATTTAGAGTATTTTGTGTGTTTCACAGAAACCCTCACTAGTCCATAATTCAGGGTGTCGTGGTGTCTGTCGGAGCTTAGCATGGATTTCTGCATGCCCAGGGTTAGTCCCGTTGGATAACTGCTCCTGGAGGCTGCAGGTGCTCGTTCTGCAAGATGGAGCCCCCTCTCTCAAAACAGAGGTCCTTTGCTCCTCTTGGTGGACTGGAGGTGGCTCAGCATCGCATGGGGCATCTCAGATCAGCATTATTTGACCTGATCCTTTCACTTCCACAAAATTAGTGACAGTGAAATTAAAAGATGATGTGCCAAGCATCACTCCCCACATATTAGGTCAACCCCACTGAGCAGGAACTTTGTGCAGGCAAAAGCTCTTGTTCACCCGCTGATGTTGAGCAGTGTGTGTCTCCACCTCTCTAATTTTCAGTCTGAGGGATTGATTCGAAGGGGCTGATGGAGGCTGATCAAGTCAGAAGGATTTCCAGCAGCTTGGATTAGGCAGGACTGTTGTCCGTAACGGTTTTGCGTTTGCGAGTTATTTGGTGTTAAAGTCCTTTTCTCGCTGAGAGCCATAGGATGATATCTAACATATGGGAATCATTGAGGAAATGTAAATTTAGCTTAAAATATTAAATATTGAAGAGAAAGGGCAGAAAACAAAGAACGAGTCATCATAAATAGATGGGCAGTACAGTGAGAAAGAGTGAAAAATGAGAGGGAATGCAGTCGTTCTCCGAACTCCTGAATTATTGAAAGGCTCATACACCACAAAGACAGTTCATAGCAAAAAAGAGCCAAAATGTGCTATATCTAGGTTATATAAAATAAAAGGCCCAAATGAGCCATGGCTGGGGAAGTGAGTAACTACATGAAGAAATAGCTGAGCAGGAAGATGGAGATGTTGGGTCCAGGAGTGCCCAGTGCTGATGGGAAGTCATGGAGCTGCAGCAGAGTCAGGGAGCTGGTGCCAGAGACAGGGACAAAAATCTCTATGGGTCTTATGAAAAATTTGTTTACTAGTGCATCAAGGTTGGTATAAAAATACCAGGAGGAGAAGCCAGAAAATTTTTTCCCCCCCAAAGGAAGGAGAGGGGTTGAAGTAAGAGCATCCACAGGGTGAGAGTATTTCCATTACCTTTGACTGAGGGTGGAGGTTGCCATGGGGGCTGCACAACCCAAACGAGACTGTAACCCCAGTAGATTTTGTCACTGATTCTGCAGAGATCACTGGGAACTTTGTGTGAGAATAGATCGATCCAGTTGGGCATCCTGGGCTAAAAATCGCATTTTCCAGTGTCTTTTCTGTGGACCTACTCTTGCATTATGTAGTAATCTTTCCCCAAGCAGTAGTGTGAGTTATGACTCTGTTTGTGACCAACCAATACAGGTGTTTAAAAATACATTTTTTCTACAAATGAATAGTGAAAATTCAGAGGCAAAAATTAATTCAAAGATGTGCAAGAGAAATTAGGTGGACGTTGAATATCCTACTAGTAGACCGAATAAACCACTTAGAAATTAATGACTAAACAACTCCACAGTTGAACACAGATAACAGTAATCATCAAGAATAACTTCATTTGTAGTGTACCACATCTAAAGGCTTCTTAAACTCCTCCTGTCCTACTCCAGAGGTGTTATTCCTCATCTATTCCTGCTGTAAGAAAAATTGACTCGCATCAAAGGAGCGGATTTATGGCAGGTGGTGGGATCCAAGGTGTGTTTAGAGGGAAAGTCATAAGGTAGAAATAATTCAGACTGCAGGGAGGAATTACCAGAGTGAAATACTGAGAGGTGTATGAAATAATCTCCTTAGGGAGAGATGGCAGCAGCATCTCCTGGAGCATTTGCAAGTGCCCTGGCAAAACATGAGAGGATGTGTTATTTTGGTAGGGAGGAGGAGGTTCTGCCTCCTGGCTGGGGTGAGCCTGGTGTTCAAAACCTTGTTTCTGTCAGGATTGGACCTTTGGGGCTATTAATTTTTTTCTTTTTTTTTTGCTGTAACTATGCACTCTGCTCTCTCCTCTTCCTCTAAACCACTGATAAGCCCATGTGTGTGACAGCCCTTGCTGAGCCCTGTTCCTGTTTCCACAGCCTGGAGAAGCACATGCTGTCACACAGCGAGGAGAGGGAGTACAAGTGTGACCAGTGCCCCAAAGCCTTTAACTGGAAGTCCAACTTGATACGCCACCAAATGTCTCACGACAGCGGGAAGCACTACGAGTGTGAGAACTGTGCCAAGGTACAGTGAATTTGTAGGCTGCCTGGCACTTCTTGTGCTGCTGGATGCACGGGAGCATGGAACTGGGGGTGCCTTGGGCTGGGGTGCAGGAGGACGTGGGGTTTCTGCCATGCTCCAGATGGTTTTTCAAGGGTTTACACTCCTACTTTATAAATATGTTATTTTTCTACCCCTTTTGGTTTGGTAACGGCTGTGGAGTCTGAAGTGAGCGCTGATGCAGGATGCTGAGCACACCCTCAAGCTCAGGGCTTGGCAGCCTGAGAGGATTGGTGGGGTGTAAGAAGGTCACTGAGGGGCAAGAAACCCCGCTGAAACGCAGGGTGGAGAGTTCCCCAGGCTGTGTGCCAGCTGTTGGGACCAGAAACTTCAGGACACTTCTGCAGTATAAAGCAAAATGCGAAACAGCAATGGGCCCCAGCTGCACTAAGTGAGCACAGATCATCTCTAGAGCATCTCCCATCACTTCCCTGCACTGGGCTTGCTGTGTGGATTATTTGTATAGAATGTGGTGCTCTGCATTGCTTTTTATCAGATTCCCAAAACTTGGGCCTTCCGCATAAGAACCTAGTTGGTTTTAGGTGGATTTGCTGCAGTAGTGGGAATTTATGTTGAGCTTACAAGATGCAACCAAATCCTGGTTTCTAGGACTGAGTTGTGTACAGGATTTCTTGCTGTCACACACTCCATTGTTGAGATAAAGTGTTTCTATTGCAGTAATGCTTAGAGGCTGCAAGCATCCACATTTTGACACATTTTCCATCAAGTCCCTGAGCTCAAATGTGGAATTTCTAATGGCAAGGTCAAATGAATTTGCTGCAAAGGGGTTAATGGATCCACCCAATACTTGGCTGTCCTGGGAAACTGAGGCCCCATCCTGCAGGCACAGCTCCTGCTGATGCCCATTAGTGAGGTTTTTAATCTTAAGTACTCCCAAAAATAGCTCCGAGGTTTGAATTTTAAAAGGCTCTTGTAATAACTGGCTTCTTCCACAGTCAAGTTTCTTGGTTAATCAGTACTCATTTCCTAGCAGGTTTTCACGGACCCCAGCAACCTTCAGAGGCACATTCGTTCCCAGCATGTTGGGGCTCGTGCTCACGCTTGTCCAGAGTGTGGCAAAACCTTTGCCACTTCTTCAGGCCTCAAACAGCATAAACACATCCACAGCAGTGTCAAACCTTTTATATGTAAGTCTTCAACTCAATGTGTTTGTTTAAGTGTTCCTTTTGCTGTAAAGCAGAGCGAGCTGGAAGCAGGAGGTTGTGTTCTGCTGCCTTTGCCTTGCCCACTGGTGCCATGTGGGCTGTGAGCAGTTAAATGAGTTCTGGGTAATTTGTGATCCAATGCAAAGAGTTATTTTCACGCGATTTTTCCTTTTCAGACAGACACTGTATGTTGTATAAATGTACCTGTTGTCCCTGGGATGTTTTTCCGTGCACAGATGCAAAGCTAGGAATGGGATTTAGCAAGAAGGAGCCATGCCAGCCTTGCGCAGCCTCATTGCTTTGCACTGTGCTGAGCTGGCTGCTCTCCTTCCTGCTTTAGGAGTTAATTTTGCACCACGGTCTCCACAGCAGATGCCATGACTTTTGGTGGAGTTGGGAAACAAACCTCAGAGGCAGTGAGTTTGAGTCAGAGCAGTTTGCTGCCCTCCTTGAGGCTTCCTTTGCATGCCCCAAGTATAAGTACTGAGCTGAGCTATTTAGATGTTTCCCAACAGCTGCTCTAGCAAGAAAACTTGCCTTGGATGTGAGCCTGACTCTGTACTGGGCTTAAATCAGATCCTCAGTGTCTCATGGGTTATGTTTGCTGCTGAGCCAGACCCTGTTTGATAAGGGTGCAGGTTGCCCTCTCTCCTTTTCACCAGGGGAAGCACAGGCAGAAAATATCTTTAAAAATTGTACTTGGTACTGCTACTCTCCACCACAGCCTTTTCAGGCACCTGCTGTGGCTTGAAAGATGCCTTGTGGCCACATCCCCTAGTTGTCCCTTGACCTCTTAATCTTTTGCTGTTCCCAGCAATAATTTACCTAAATACTGGCACCACAGCTGGAAAAACCATTGGCCACAAGCTCACATAATTTCTCCAGAAAATTGTTGTCTTAAACAACTAATTTGTGCAAAATCTGTAACCTGCTATTGGGTTAATAATACTTTTGATTTGGATTCTTCAATGAGAAAAAAATATGAATAGATCCAGTGTTCAGTATCACTAATAATTTTTAAAGCTGATTGCAGGTTAAATGATTACACTCAGTTAGAAAACGGTAACTTCTGGTTAGGTGGGGAGGCTTCAGATAGTCTTATTGCAACACCTGACATAAGAGTCTCTAAGTGACACCTCTCATATATGAAATAATCTCTCAGATGCTCTTTGTTGCTATTTATTCTGATAAATCAAAACAGCAGCTGATACTCTTCACATGTACAGTGTGAGGGATGAAACCCCATTGAGCAACCTGCAAATAAGAGCCACGTAATCGCAGAACAAAAGGGTTTGGAGACCACATGTTTGGTCGGCTTTGCCGAGCAATGAGAGGGAGGTAGGGTCACCTAGAGCAGATATCTGTTTTCCACCAGAAGGCCACACACCATGATTTACTCGTACCAGTGTGTTTATGGCAACTGTCTCTTATTACAGTGCACCGCCCAAGCTTGAGTGAAAACTCACCAACACTAAGGTAATTACTCACTGCCTTCACAAAATCTCCAGCCTCCCCAAATAGAAACCACATGCCATAATAGACTGAACATATTCAAAATAGTACTTAGGGTAATTATTTTTAATAAGCAGAAAATATGCAAACTTAACTGCTGGCTAATTTGGGGTCCAGAGACAATGGTGGTACAGAGCGTGCTTCGCCATGAGATTAATTTTTGCAGTTAGGGATCCAGATTGGGAGTTTGTGTTAAACCTGGGGTCTGTAGAGCAATAAAAGCTGCAAGAAGGGAAGCTTCCCTTACAAGTTAGTTGCTTAAAAGCATGGCACTGGGATTTAAAGGGTGTATTGAGGTGTAATAGGTGAAATCAAACCCAGCTTCTGCTGCTTTGCTTCATGGAAGCAATTAAAGTCGGTAACCATCCTCCGTCTACTGAAGTTTAAGTCATGTGATGAAAAGGAGGTGGATCTTATAACGCAAACTGAGGAGTCCTGGCTCCTTGGAATATCCATGGAGGTGGCACAGTCTGTTTAGACAGAGTCTCCTGCAAAATCCGCGGGGCATTGGGTGTGCCTGTCACTGATGCTGGGATCGCCCACCCAGGCTTCGGGTGACGGTTCCCGAGAGTAAAACTGCTCCAGGGAGTCAGGGCTTCAAGCTGGACCCAACATTTCTTTGCCAGCCTTTTGAGCCCATGGAGTAAACAGAATGCCTGTTAAATGCAAAAGGCACCTTGAGCAAGCAGAACCTCATTAAACATTTCAGATATCTTCAGTGCTCAGAAATGCGAAATCCAGGGTACAGCTGTTAATTGATTGAGATTGTAATGATAAATATTTACATATTTTCGTGGTATTGCCATTACTGATTGAATTTAGCTTTAAAACTGAGAAAATACGTTTAGTCAAGTGATGAATTTGCATCTGCCTTAATAGTCTGTAGGGGTATCTCTCAATTCCAAGTGCATATTTTTGCTTTTCTCCAGAATTGAGTGTTTTTTGATTCTGTTGGCTTTGGAATATATTATTGGAGAATAATAATTTAATACTTTTTAGATATATATATATTATTTTTTAATGTGTGTGTATATATATATATACACACTACATATAAACTATATATCCTGTATATACTATATCTAATATATATACTATATATACTATATAATAATTTAATAATTTAAGGCAGAACTTCCCAGACTTTGGGAAGACTAAATCTGTGCCAATACTCCCCTTTTCACCCCCTTGCCACTCCAGCCTACCTGAGCAAAGCCTTATCTTAAATAAAGCCATGTCAGTAAGAAGCAGGCCCTCAACACAACCTGGTAGAAGATTCATACTGCAAAAATCCACCAATAAATATTAATAAATATTACATAAAATATATTAATAAATATATTAAATAGAAATATTTCTGTGTTAAATAGGCAAATAAAAGTTTAAATGTTTTTTAAAAGGGGCAGAAAGTACTTAAGAGAAAACCAAGTATTTTCAAGGAACTAGAATAATCTCTCCTCATCCTTCATGTCTCTCTTTTTTGTTTCCCTTCCGTATTTTTTCTTCTCTATTTTTCATTATATTTTTGATTTTCTCTCTTTTCTCTCTTGTCTCTCCTTGTGAATGAAGATTTCCAGCAGGAACAGTTAACTGATACACAGCACCAAACATTCTTCCTGAATTACCGCATTGCAGATTTCCTGTGTTTGGGCCCAATTCTGCACTCTCTACCCCACGAATTGTCCCAGGGATGTCAATGGGATGTGAGCAGGGAAAACGGGTGGATGGGGCAGGATCAGGCCCTGGAACAATAGGAGCATTGTTGCTGAGATATGAAGCAGCCTCCTGAAGAGGTAAACAGTTAAGGGATGACAACAAGTGGTCAAGTTTCTCAAGGGCAGGGATTCGGAGGAGCAGGAAGGTTAGTGCGGGCCCCGGTGCGAGTGGAAGTTAGAGGACGTGATTGCAGTTCATGGGAACCAAGAGTGCAGGATGGGATACATTCAATTCAGTTTCCTTTGCAGGCTTAAAATAGAGCCATTGTAAATTATGTCAGACTGTCTCAAATCATGAAAATGATTGTTAAAAAGCCCTCAGAATACACAATGTGTATTGTTGCGCGGCTTTGATGTGTGAAAGATGAGAGTTTATGATATAACACAAATTAAATAAAAATAAAGTGGCCACATGCTTTTTCCTGGCTGGGAAAAAAAAAAAAAAAGAAAAAAAGGATTTATTACAGAGGGATAACACTGCTTGCTGATAATGCTGCTGCCTTTTTTTAAAAACAACTGCTAGAAGCAAGATAGTGCAGAAGTACAGACAAATTTTAGCTTAATGAAGAGCACAAGACTCAGACTTGCCCGGTTCTCCTGCTCATCCAAGGGATGCTTAAAGGGGGACATAAAAAGGCACTGGGAAGCTGAGCGTTACCCTCTTCCAAACCCTGCTTTAATGTATAACTTGGTTGTTGTGCCAGTTTACTCCCTAAGCTTTGTAGCAGCCAAAAAATCAGGAACCAGCAGAATCCTGTTTGGATCAGTGACGAGATGGACCCTTCGTAGCGTCTCACTCTGTACCACCAGGAACACTTCCAGCCTCCTGCTACTGCCCATGGTTACTGGAGGCTGTGCTGAGTGTCACAGGCTAGATCAGGTTTGTGTTCCCAAGGTAGATCTGCTCCCCTCTGTGGTCCCAGGCTCTCTCCAAGTTCTGCTTTGGTGAGGCTGAAACTATTTCTCATCCCAGAGAAGTCTGAAAGGAGATCCGTTGGGCTCTTACTGAGCAACAGTAAGCAAATAAATGCAGCTTCATTCTTAAATAGATTTTTAAAAAAAAATATACTGTATTTTGTCATGTGCTAGGGGCAAATAAGCAATATTAAGACTAGTAAAGTTATTAAGATGTGGAATTTAGAGTTACAGCATCACAGACACCTGTAAGGACTATGCATTACACAAATAGAAAATGCTTTGGACACATGAGAGCACTAGACTGAGGTTACTCAGGCTCTAGCCTGGAATTCCGTGAGATTAAACTTTTAATTGTAAGTGGAAAAAAATTGTTATGTTATCAAGATTATACCTGGAAATACCTGGTTGTCTCCTCCTTCACCTCTTTCCTATCTTTGTGGCCTTACAGGCTGAAAGCTCTGTGAGGCAGCTCCGTCTCTGTCTGGTCCTGCAAATATTTATTTTAATGACTAATTTCCACATGGGAATAGTGACATGAATGGATGTCATTTGAAGACACCTGTGCTCTCAGACAGGAGCACTGTGGGTTCATGCAGGGTCACGGCACCGTGGCTCTTGGTGGGGCTCTGGGGGCTGATGCGAGATGGAATAACGGTACTGACTGTGCAACCCTGTGCAAAGCAAAGAGCAAACAAGGAGAGCATGTCTTTTAGTGATTCCAGACCTTTTCTGGGTTGTTGGAGCGGGTTTTGATGCTGTCTTCAGACATTTGTCTGCCTTGCTTTGGAGAGTACAATAGCTTTTGTACGTTTGTGCACCCAGAACTTCTCCCTGCGGCTTCCTTGTTGGCATTTGGCGGGTTAAAAAATGGTGTTATTTGCACAATTTTGGGGGTGGGGGCAATTACCATAAAGCCTGAGATGTGTTGTTGTTGTTGTTGTTTACATACAGGTGAGGTCTGCCATAAATCCTATACTCAATTTTCAAACCTTTGTCGTCATAAGCGCATGCATGCTGATTGCAGAACCCAAATCAAGTGCAAAGACTGTGGACAAATGTTCAGCACTACGTCTTCCTTAAATAAACACAGGAGATTTTGTGAGGGCAAGAACCATTTTGCAGCAGGAGGATTTTTTGGCCAAGGCATTTCTCTTCCTGGAACCCCAGCTATGGATAAAACGTCCATGGTTAATATGAATCATGCAAATCCGGGCCTTGCTGACTATTTTGGAGCCAATAGGCATCCTGCTGGTCTTACCTTTCCAACAGCTCCTGGATTTTCTTTTAGCTTCCCTGGTCTGTTTCCTTCAGGCTTGTACCACAGGCCACCTTTGCTACCTACTAGTTCTCCTGTTAAAGGACTTCCGAGCGCAGATCAGACAAACAAAAGCCAAAGTCCCCTCATGACAAATCCTCAGATACTGCCAGCCACCCAGGATATTTTGAAGGCACTAAATAAGCAACCACCAGTAGGGGAGAATAAGCCAGTGGAGCTTCAACCAGAAGGGTCCTCTGAAGAGAGGCCGCATGAGAAACTCAGTGACCAGTCAGAGAGTAGTGACCTTGACCTTGACGATGTCAGTACCCCCAGTGGCAGTGACCTGGAAACCACCTCGGGCTCTGATCTGGAAAGTGACATTGAAAGTGAGAAAGAGAAATTTAAAGAAAATGGTAAAATGTTCAAAGACAAAGTAAGCTCTCTGCAGAGCCTGGCGTCAATAAATAATAAGAAAGACCACAGCAATCATTCCATTTTCTCACCATCCTTAGAGGAGCAGACTGCGGTGTCAGGAGCGGTGAATGATTCTATAAAGGCTATTGCTTCTATTGCTGAAAAGTACTTTGGTTCAACAGGACTTGTGGGGCTGCAAGACAAAAAAGTCGGAGCCTTACCTTACCCTTCCATGTTTCCCCTCCCGTTTTTTCCAGCATTCTCTCAATCAATGTATCCATTTCCTGATAGAGACTTGAGACCGTTACCCTTGAAAGTGGAACCCCAATCACCCAGTGAAATAAAGAAGATCCCAAAGGGAAGCTCTGAGTCTCCCTTTGACCTCACCATAAAGCGTAAGGAGGAGAAGCCACTTACTCCCATTCCCTCAAAGCCAGCAGCCCCCTGTGCAGCCAGCCAGGACCAGCCGCTGGATCTCAGCATGGGCAGCCGAAGTCGAGCCAGCAGCACAAAACAAGCCGAGCCTCGGAAGAACCACGTCTTTGGAGAGAAGAAGGGAGGAGACCTCGAGCAAAGGAAAGCTTCGGAGTCCTCTTTGCAGCACGCCAGGCCCACCCCCTTCTTTATGGATCCCATTTACAGGTAACGGACCGTCTGCTGCCTTTCAGCATCCTTTGGGACAGGCAGCCAGGTCTGCCAGGGCCACAGCCCCATCCCCCTGCCAGTGTCCCTGGAGGCACCATCCCACTGTGGGGGCATGGGGTGTGGGGTCCAGGCTGCATTTTGTCCTTCACATCCCACCTCGCATCCCAGCTGTTCCCGTCCAGCTCCAGGGCTGGTAATGCTGCAATTAACAAGTCTTCATGACTGCCTTCATTGCTATGAGTCATTAGTTTAACCTGCATAGCTTGACCCACACAGGTTGAATAGATTCTCCTACCCATAAATGAATTGGCATCAGTATTGAATGTTTGTATATTTGCTGTGTATTTGATATCACTGGTTTGCCTGAAATTCCTTTTTTCCCAATATGCTGCCCATGCTGGCTTCCCCTGGATTTGACAGTGCATCTCCCCAGGGTGCCTGTTGTACTCCACCTTGCTAGTCCCTCTTGAATTCAGTGGGAATATCTCATAAGTACACCATCGTCCTAAGGAGTATTAAAAACATGGAAATTGAGAGTGATTTCTGCCCCTTTTTACCATTATTTGAGTAGTGGGTTGATTTCTTCAGGCATTTCATTAATGGAATTGAAGGCACAGTGTCCTTGTGTGTATGAAGCCTCCCCTGTAGGCTGCTTAATCATAGAGTCATCACAGAAAGGCTTGGATTGGAAGGGACCTTAAAGATCATCTCCTTCCATGGGCAAGGACACTTTTCACTAGAACAGGTTGTGCAGAGCCCCATCCATGATCAGCCTGGAATGATCTGCCATGGATCTACCTGAGGTCAGTGGGAGCCTCACTGTTGGCTTTGACATGTGAACAAGCAGACACTGTCAGTGTGCTGAGGTTTTAAAAACCAATGGTAAAATCCAGACCTCCTGGTGTTTCCCAGTAGAGCCAAGATGGATCTCACTGGGATCTGAATTTCACCTGCATCCTCTGTACATCAGCCCCTTTGCCCTTTCTGTAACCAGCCAAAGTCATGCATCTAAATTAGTTTAGAGAAATATTAGCCATAAAAATATTTGTCTGTAATATAAATGACTGATTTTACAGCCTATTGTTAAAAAAAGAAGGTTATTGCCATGTAAATTATATTAATTTATTACTTTATCTGGAAAAGGAATGCTGTGGGCAAAGTTTTTACAGAATGCTGCTGCACAAGACAGCAAGTCTGCATTATGAAGAAACAGGATATGATGCTATTTAGTGAGATGGTTTTATTTCATGCCAGATTGATATCTGTATTAGACCATAGGTTTTCTTTGCGTCATATTCATTTAAAATGCCAGAAGCGGTGGAAATAATGATCCGTCCTTTATGGCCTTACATTACAAACTAATTAAATTGCATTACAAACTCCCCTGCCCATGGCAGGGGGATTGGACCTAGGTGATCCTTAAGATCCCTTCCAACCCAAACCATTCTGTGATTCTAATGAAATCTGTACAAGTTCTGGCAGCGAAGCACGAGGCCGGTTGTTACTGAGCCTTCCTTTGCCGTGAGTTACATCTACGTGTGGACAACAGGATCTGTCCCTTGAGCCATACACATCAGTAACAAAAAAAAAGCAAAAGCCCTAAATTTCCATGCTGTTTCTGAATAACTCCTGCTGTGTTTTGCTGCCTGAATGCCCATGAGTGGATTGCAGTCTTTGCTGCTGGCATCTCATATTCAGTGTGCTCCTACAAGCCCACCTTTCTCCCTCTTGCACATGAGAGGTTTGTGGTGTGGTGACTGTGATGTCCTGCATGGGCAGGCGAGAAGGGACCCATTGCTCAAGGCTCTGTTGCCTTGAACTCCTCTGAGTTGAGAGCACACTCTGTTGTCTTATTTCTTTATAAAAGTGCTCAGTAATTAATCATTGGTTCCTGTTACAATTATTACCAGTCTTTTGAAATGTGTTGTTCCCTATTTATATAGGATTATTCTGTGTATAAATGGTATCATCTCCCTTTAATGAAGATTCACAGCCCCTACCTCAGTAACGAGCTGTACCTGGGTATTGACTGTCCTTCCTTGTACCATTATCTCTAAGAAAAAAATTACTTGATGCGTAATTGCCTGTTTTAAACATGAGTTGCTGTATGATTGCTATTATCGGAGACTGATTCATCACAAGCAAATCTAATTTTAACATTTACAGAGTAGAAAAAAGAAAGTTAACTGACCCACTGGAAGCTTTAAAAGAGAAATACTTGAGACCTTCTCCGGGATTCTTGTTTCATCCACAAGTAAGTATTTTGGGAATTTTGATGTTGTAAACAAGCCTGTTGATGCTTCAAAGCAGGTGCAGAGAAATGAATGCAGTCTTAGTCATTTTTGGATTTCCTAAAACACACAGTTTTTACTGGGCCATTGTGGTGGAAAAGCGTAAGCATTGTTCTGAGCTTCTTGATGTTTTGCAGATGAAACAACATGTTTTGATTATAGAGGAAGCAGCCAGATTCGAACTGCATGTATCTTTTAGAACCGTGTTCCTCCAAAACCACAGCGTAGCTAACAACACTTGCTGCTACTCGTGTCTTCTTCAGCACTCCCGGGCTCTGGGCGAGTAGAGTCAGTGTTGACTACCAGGACTCACTGCAGACTCAAAGTAGGGCCAGCAAAACTGAGCATCCCAGCTGTCGAGTGATTTTATTGTATTTAAGGACTCCCATAAAAGTGGTGAAAGATTCCACCCAATGTTTTTTTTCAAGTCTCATAATGCAAGTGCTCCGCATCTCTGTTAGGCAGCTGTTGTGGGCTGTAGCGTGTGCAGTGACTGTGTAGGATCGCTGCTCCTCCATACCTGAAGCTGTGCTGTGTGAGGGCTGCTCTCTTTTTCCTAGGCCACACTCCTGAATAACAAACATGTAGGAGGGTGTCCCTAAAATGGTGTAACAACTGCAGTGTGTGTGTAGTGCAGTAAGAGGATCTGTGTGCAAATCACGTTGCTTTTCTCCACCGGCACCACAACCTCATTTTGTCTTCCTCTTCCTTTCTTAAATTTGGGTTAAATCTTATACCTGAAATAAAATGCTCTGTGGTATTTGCAAATTTAAACCCCTTGCTGACGGTGGGCTTTTTCATTTTAGTAATGACGCCCTATAACCATCTTGTATTTTAAGCACACAACCACGAGCTCCTGTCTCTGGTTCAGGTTCCTCTGAATTCTTGGGCAAAACACCCCAATAATCTGCCACCACTTGCTGTCTTTTTGCCAGTGAAGTCGTAAGTTGTTATGTCCCAAGTTGTATAGAACATATTCTGAAATATGGGACTTCTGGAGGACTGGGAAGAGCAGCTGATGGCACATATGGTTGCAGATGCACAAACATAATGCTCCTACATGGGTGGAGAGTGCAGAAAAACACCCTATTCTAGTTTCAGTTTCCAAAGGAAGTGTTGAATCTGAGTGTTGAAGTATTTAATAGTATTTATGTGCTATAAATATTTATGGCATTATATAAGTATTTTTAAGCATTAAATAAGCATTTAAGATGTATTAAAATTACTGAGAATTTATGTGCAAGATTTTATAGCAGCTCAACACTTCTTGCTGAGATTACCCTAAATAAGTTTAAGTTTGCCTGAGTAGGAAAACAGCAAGTGAAAATTCCCATTTCGCAGCAGATAGTACTAATAGATAAACAGGAGCCCAATCCTCTTTGCATTCCTGGTGTAAAACCAGACTGATTCTTCTCCATCAAGTGATTTATTCTGTTAGAGCAGCTAAGGGGCTGTAAATTAATAGTAAATTATTTAAATGAAGGCACTTTAGATACTGTGTTGATGAAAAACCCAGTGTTACTTTGCTCAGTGCTCTCTGACTGTTCAGAAGGTGTAACTCGGTGTGCTTCAGTGACGTCGGATTCAGGGGGCTCTGAAGGTGTCACAGGTCTGGTGGCAGCATTAGGTTAGGTGGTCAGTGGGCGGGACAGGGGCTGCTGGGGGAAAGTTCACTGTTGGGAGTTTGGCTGTGGTGGACAGGGAAGGAGCTGGGTACTCTTCTGTGTAGTGTTGTCCGACTGAGTTCCCTGGGGAGCTGGGAGCCAGGCCAGGATGCCGTAGGCGTGCAGGTGAAATGGAGACATTGGGCATTTTCCCATTAATGGGCAGGATGTCTGGATTTCACCCTTCCTGTTTTTTCGCAGAGGGTTGGCTAAATCTCTTGCTGGTGCCAGTGCTGTCACCAAGTCCCTCAGTGTGAGGAGGAGGTGTCGGATGCCACCTCCCCATGGCCGGTGGGGCAGAGGCAGCGCCCTGTGGCAGGAGGGAGGGCTGGCTGTGCACCTGCCTCGCTGAGCCCCCTCCTCCCCATTTCCCGTTGTGCAGTTGAATAAAAAGCCCACAGCAAAGCCTGGCTTCCGTTTTATCGCCTACCTGACTGAGAGGGGTAATGTCTTAAACGTGGTGTGAGACGGAGCCGTACAAGGGCCAGGAGCGTAACAGGCACTCTTAGTACATTGTAAAAGAAAACTAAACCACCAGCACATGTCCTGTCAAAAAGGTAAATGCCAAAAAGTGCTCTCTTGCAAACTTTAATAGAAAGGAGCCTCCTGTTTGCAAAGGCAGAACCTGGCTTGGTATTTATAGAGGACTGGGGAACGGCAGAAAAGCTGTTTTTTCTTTATAGTCCTGTTCACCCCTGTAAAAGTACAGGTGGGGAGTGCTCCACAAGTTTTCATTTTCTGCTGGCAGGACTTATCCATGTAAAATATCTCCAGAATTACTACATGTGTCCTACAAGCTTGTGTTTCTGTAGGTGAATTTATTTCTGAAAATTGCCATCTCATGAAGAACGAATTTCTTTTTTTTTTAACTGGGTAATAAGACAGCAAACAGATGGATCTTTTGAATAGGTTTCTGAAGTAGAGCTTAAAGACATAAACCCTGCAGTCCTTATCCTGTCCCTGCCTGGGCAAAATTCCTCCCAGTGGCAGTGGCCCAAAAGCTATGAAAATT
Source organism: Pseudotriccus pelzelni (assembly GCA_035584735.1). Classification (NCBI taxonomy): domain Eukaryota; kingdom Metazoa; phylum Chordata; class Aves; order Passeriformes; family Tyrannidae; genus Pseudotriccus; species Pseudotriccus pelzelni. The sequence continues at coordinate 3,452,922 of JAWMRA010000009.1, read as the reverse complement.
AGATAATTTAATGGCATTTCACCATAATTTTTCATTATGAGGATTACATTTTTAGGAAGAGAACACTCCCCTGCAACAGGATAACATTTTAATTAGTGTCTTTAAATAAAATCTTAGTAGGTAGATTGATTGCAATGAGGGTTCCAATGCAGGAATAATATGTTGTTTTTGTTTCAATTTTGCTCCCAGTTCCAATTGCCTGATCAAAGAATTTGGGTAAGTTCCATTGCTTATATTTTTGATTTAATCACTGTGAAATAAATTGCATAAGAAAAATATAATATGAAAGATAACTTACCACTCAATTATGAAGCATGCCATGCTTTCCTACAGGGTGTTGTAGCTGTAGCAGATAATATCCTCTTATGTCAAATTGGCTTTATTTTTACGTACCTGATCCTGCTGGTTTTATTTGGCAAAGGCAATAGGAGCTTTACCTGAGTGAGAGTTTCAGAATGCAGCCTTTGTTTATATGTAACTGAAATTGTTCCAAGCCATTTCCTTCAGAGATTGCAGTGAAATTTTCAGGCTGAAACCTTGTTAGATTGCAATAGTTAATAAATATTTAATCTGCATTAAAATACAGAGCCTCAGAGGGCTTCATGTTTCTCTCTCTCTCCTCTTGACTTCAGTGGGAGTTAGTCACTTTAATAGCCACTTTAATACCTTTGAAATTTGGAGCTTAATTGCTCATTGCGGTGCTTAAAGCAGGAATAAAACCCCCATTTATTTGCTGTGTTTAGGTCAAATTTGTCCTGTGTGTATACTTACATCGCCCCCCTAAAACGAACAGGGATTGTGCTTTTAGTACTATGGGATAAATTTGGGCTCGCTCTTCTATTTTTATAAAACGTTATTTTTAATAGGTCTAAATTGTTCATGAAAAAAAATAGAGCGAGCTGCAGCAACTGCTTTTGCAGATGCAACTCAAATAACACCGTGTTCTGCTCTTGCGTTGCTGGCTCCTCAGCTGCGGCGCTGAACCCGTAAATACTCGTCCCAGATTTTTCCCAACCTTTGGGCTTGGGAGGGGAGAGCTGGAGCCAGGCGGCTGCGGGTCCTGACTCACTCGCTCATGGCTCGCGGAGCGACGTGGACTCATTTCACAAGACAAAGCCAGAATTTTGCCAAGTGAGCGCCGGGATCCTCCCGTGCTCCTCCCCACGTGCATGGCGGGGGGCTGGTGTGGGAGCCCCCAGAGGTGCTGCCCCTGCAGATGAGCAAGCACTTAGGCCTGCTCTCCATTCCCTGCCATCCATGGCACACTTCAAAAGCAGTGACGGACCTTTGCTTTGTGCACACGTGGCTTTTAATCCCACTGTCTTCCTGTAAAGCGACGGCTCATGCTGCAAAAGATGCCTGGGGACCCTGAGCTGAAAGGAGCTGAGGCACTGAAGGACTCCCGTGAGAACATACGGGTGCTGAAGGAGCTCAGCAGGCAGGAGGTAGCGTTAGATACCAGACTGGAAGAGCACAAAAGCTGGTTTCCAAACGTTGTCTTTGCTGTAGAGGGAATTCAGTGTAGGACAGGAAGGGGTCGTGGCAGAGTTTGTGATTTGGCCCCAGCACCCTCAATGCTCTGCTCTCAGAAAAGTGGCTCATTTGGGGGATATTTGGGAATTTGAAAAACCAAGTGCAGTCTGTTCCTGCTGTCTGCTTTCCTTGACCTTGGCTTGGTCCTCAAATTTCCATCATCCTACTTCTTTTGCGAGTGTACAGCTCCTGGCTGTGCTCGTGCTTTGAGCAGATCCAGCAGAAATAGGTGTTTAGAACATAAAGTGACTGAGCAGGATGCTGATTCATGGATGACTCTCCATCTTGGGAGATTTGAATATGTCACACAAGCCTTTCTATCTCAATTCCCAGTTGCATGTGCCATATATTTCAAGATTATTTGAGATAGTTTTTCATTGTTTGGCAGGAACCCTATAGTACAAATCAATTGGCCAACACCCTCTCTTGAATGGATTAGGATTTATTTGATCTGTGGATTCTTTAATCCCCTCTGGTCCCCTCAGGAGAAGGTTGCTATAAAGCGGTTCTGTAATAATAGGCACCCATTATCTGCAATAGCTTTATGGAAAATCATTTAAAACAATTTTGCAAATAAATGAAAAGGAATTTGGTGAGTGCATTTGCAAAGTTTTTGTTTTGCTGAGCTTATTTTTAGGACACGATCCATTCTGTTAGCTCAGCTGAATCCCCACCAACTGCACTCATACTAATAAAGTTATTCTGGAACCATACTGCAGATCAGCAGGAGTTTCTCGCTACTGCTTCATAAAGTTCAGCCACATGTGATGGGTCTCTTGAACGTGAATATAGCTCAGCCAAGTTCCAGGACTGGATGTCCAAATACACCCAGTTACAAGACAACAAATTCACAAGTTGTAGTTTTTAGAGGCAGCTTTATAACTTGAGCTGGGGAGGGAGAAATCCTGAGCTTTAGTAGTCAGATTTTGAAGATTGCTCCAAATAACAGTAGTAAAAATAGAAAGCGAACACTTGAACAGTTTTTTTTTCCCATGAGTTGCAGCCATAAAGTCAGTTGTTTTTGTGATAATAGCAATGAAGGAGTCGTGTTTGTGAAATATGAGGTCATGTAATTCGTGACATTGTCTGCGAGATTACTCCATATCATCAGGTTATTCTTAAAAAGCAGCAACAGCAAACCTCTGCTTAATTTATGCCACTTTTTCTTTGGTTGGTTAATAAATTTTAAGACGAATGCTCCAGGCCCCTGCTGATGATATCTTGCCCGTTGAAATGTTTATAAATACTTGTTTTAGCCGATTATGGTAATGTCTGCATTTTTGAGTCGGAGCTGGGGAATTGTGACTGCACATTAGTTTGCGTCAGTCGGAGGTTAATAGCCTCTCAGGGAGCAGGAGGGAGGTGGGGGAAAGCTGCTTCCTTTTCCAGACATCTGGACACAGATAGAATCAACAACTCTTATATATGTAAATCAAAAGTTACTGTTCTGTATAAAATACTGTCGTTCACTGATCTCAGATTAGGAGCAGACATGACTTGTCCATAGGGCAAGAGCTGTATGTAAAATAGGTAATAGGATCTTCTCCCTCTCCTGCCTCCTCGGAGAGCTTTCTCCACAGACATGGCAATTACACTAATCCCATCCTCGGGGTCAAGCAGTGCCTTCCTCCCCGTGCCCTGTTCAGGTATCACAGCCCTTGGGCACTTGGCTGGGGTGCAGCCACACGTCTGCCTCCCTGGTGGTCCCCAGGGGCCATCCCTGGAGAGGTGAGATGACCGTGAGCACCCACATAGCCTCCCAGGAACAGATGCTGCCGCTAACAACTCGCTGCAGGAGTTTGGAGGATTGATGACCAGTAGCATCTCCATGGCCCACACAACCCCTCTGGGGGCGCGTCTTGCTTTGCCATCTGCAGTGATGGTGTTTCGAAGGAGGAAGAGCTACTTCAGTTGTGTTTCAGCTGGAAGAGGGAGTTCCAATTGCAGAAGCAGGAAAGTCGTCTCCTGGGTTAATATCTAGTCATTAAAAAAAGGAGGTGGGAGAAAAGGGTAAGAATAAAGTAGTGATTTTTACAATCATTGGAGATTATCAGTGAGAATCACACCTTGGGGTGTCTTTGAGCTCTGAAATACGGCCTGTGTCTGTAAGTGCCATAGGAAGAAGGGTGATCAGGAAAAGAGCAGTGTTTGTGACTGTTTACTGAGAGCAGCTGAATCCAAAGCTGTCTATGAAGATTTTGCAGAACAGTCAGAGAAAGCTGAGTCACCAGGATTAAAAGAGCAATAAAACTCAGTGTCGGTAAAAACCCAGTAATACCAAGGGGAAAGTGCGACTCTTAAACTCATGTCATTCAGGAAAAAGATCTGGAAGTTGATAGTTTTATGAAAATATCTTCTGAGTGCTTAGCAGAAAGAAATTGAAAACATCATTATGTTATAATGCCTTCAGGTCTTAAATACAGCCAAAGCCCCCCTCAAAAAGGACATAGAATTAGAAAAGGCACAGAGAAGTGCAACAACAGCTCCCATACAAAAAGAGACTGAGTAGATTTTGATTTTTGCAGCTTGGAAAAAGATGCCCGAGGGAGCTGTGCCCCAGCTCCGTAGCCCGTGAATGGTGAGCAGAACCTGAATGAGAAGTGGTTATTCATTAGTGTTAACAATACAAAAAAAAAATGCACACAGCTGCATTATCAGGCAAAAGGCTTGGAAGAAACAAAAGCCAGTATCTCTTCATATGCACCTAATTAATTTGGTGAACCCTCTCTGACAAAAATATAAATGGGTTTGAAAGGCGTTTAGCCAAGTGAATGGGAGCAGCAGCAGCCGATGGCCATTTAACACCAGAAGTGAGATGCAGCCTCCAGTTAATGCTGTTGCACCTCTCAGTGCTGGGGCATGACAGGAGACACTGAGAAGAAGGAAAGTCTTGCCCATGCTCTTGCACATCCCCCGGGGCCACTGCTTGGAACCAGGATACTGCCTTCCAAAGGTGTGTGTCACAGGTTTAGAATTCCTGCTTGGTTTTGGTGCCTGAGTTGGTCCTTGATGTGACCAACACCTGGATTTCATGCTGCTTGGCATTTTCATGTCTGCCTGCACTTAGGAAGTGATGGAGAGCATGTTGTGGGTCTATGCTGGCAAGATTTTCTGGGCTGGAAGACACTCCCACAGCGCAGGTGCTCGTCTCATGATGCTTATTTACGTCCTGAAGGCTCTGAGCACCAACACCCTCCAGGACTTTGTAAGAAAATGCCCCAGTTTTAGTTCCTTTGAGCCCTACCTCCAGCAGATAGCACCAGCTCTAATTATCTGACAGCGCCTTGTATCAGCAAAGCCATGAGGCCAAGCTCTTCCTGTTGGTGCTGGTCCAGTTCTTCAAAACCATAAATCATTCCAGGTAACTGCACAGATCAGGCTTTAGAAAAAAAAAACAGACCAAAACACAATAGTCATTCCTATGGTGAGAAACGTATTTTTAGCAAGCGAGTAGTACTTGAAAATAATTGGAAGTGCTCGTGTTTCCTCTGGATGAGGGATTTAAGATTAGGTGCAGATTTCATGCGTATTTTGGGACTGATGTAATCCTGGAGGCAGTGTTGGAGGTAGCACTGATCTGCATCGCTGTACATTAAAGGAGAATCAGTCTCAATTTCTCCTCTGCAAAATTCTGGAAACAAGAACTGAAAAAAAAAAAAATAAAAAAAATCAGCCTGACTAAACCATTTTAAATGTAAAGGGGAAAATAGTTGCTCTAATATATTACCGGGGGGGGGGGACCATGTGCATGAGAAATGGTGATCCAAAAATGATTTAAACCCACTAGATAATGAAAAGGACTTGAATATTAAATATACATAAATAAAACATTTATTATACTTCTCAATACCCTTATTATTCTTCACCATAAATATGTGCTTTCATAACCCATGCACTGTCTTGTTACTGCTAATCAGCCCGAAGGCCAAAGGGCATTTTTCATTTGCACCATTTCTTTTCAGCTGCTGTAAAATAAGGAGTGAATTTTTTAATTTTTTTTTTTGGGGGGGGAGGGGGGAACAATTAGAAGGAATTAAAGGCAGTGGAATGACTGTTATAAAAGCTTTAAGAATCAATTCTGACTAAAGGAAGAGATGGAGTCGTATAAAAAGAAATGTATGGTAATGCTGAGTTGTATGGGTTGATAATGACATCTCTGTGCCAAGATAGAATTACCTCCTCTCCCAGCAGCATCATCATTACATATCTCACGCCTGTGATCAGTACACGTCAAAATCCTTCATATTGACAAATGTGCTGTCCACTTGCATCTGTGGAGAATGTTTTAGCAGCTGAGTGATTATGAATCAAACCCCAGAGCTTACAGCCCCTACTGCCTCGCAATGCTTTCACGTTTGTTGCCTGACAAGTAAATGTATCTTGACTTCCCTCTGAGATTTTTTATTTTTTTTCACCGTGTTTGATGAAAGACATTTGGCAAATTGGCAGTGGTACCCTGTACGTTGCAATTTGTACTCAGCATTAGGAATCTGAGCATGAAATGAGAGGGCAGGCTACAGGCTAAAAGGGAAAAAAGCAACCCAGCCCAAAGGTAGAGCTAACCAGCCTGGAAATAGGCATTCCAGGAGATAAAGGTGTAATTCTGCCAATTAAAATAAAATTAAATAAACCCCATCAAATGTGCAATTCTTCCAATTAAAATTTCAATTTTCCAACAGTCAGAGCAGTCTTTTATGGATTTTGAAGAACGGTTTGTGGAGGTGTTCCAGCTGAGAAGCGTTCAGCATCTGGTCTTTCATATAATTCCCTTCTTTACAAGCAAGATATTGCACAGGGCTCATGCTGTGGTTTTTGTGTTCTGTAGGTGAGATTTTTGCTTGCTTTCTTTTTGTTTGTTTGTGGTGATAATGAAGAGGTAGATGGTTACTCTCACCTGTCAGTGGGCTCAGCAGCATTCTTGAACTGTTCAAGAGGCAATGCTTGAGGTTTGGGAGGAGTTTTTCTTGGGCTGTTCCAGACACTTTAAAGGAAATCATTTTCCAAAAATTATTTAATCCCCACTACCTGCAAATTACAGACAGCTAATCAAGGGTGGAGACATTCCAAAGCACAGAGGATTTACAAGCAACTAAAGGCAGAGCAGGAATATTAAGAGGTAGTAGAAAAATAGGATAGACATCTAACAGACAGTCGAAATACAGAGCACCAGACTCACCAAAACTTCATTTCTTTTGGGTTTATCTCATGGTCTTTGATTGTGATGAGCAAGAAAACTGGCCTGAATAGTTGGATGTGGCTGAGTCATCGATGGAGCCTCTCTGGATCTGGCTTGTTGCAGCCCTCGGTTGAGCTACAGGGTTCATAAGGTTTCCTCTGTGATATTTGTCCTCTGCAAGTCCTTAAAATAAAAAAAAAGTAGAAATTTCGTTATTGTTTCTGTTGATTTGGTCAAAGTGGCCAACGGTTCCAGTAGATGGGACACATAGACTCATAGGCATACACCCACAGAACATGACTGCAAAACTGGAATTTTACAGAAGCTGGGACTTAAGAAGAAATGAACACTGGCTGATTTAGATGTTGTGTGGAAGCAGCTTTCCATTATAGCAATTAGGACAGCACCCGCTGTAGGTGGCACTATTCCAAGTGGGACAACATCTTGGCCACAACCTCAATGTGATTTTTGAGACTCCAGCTCTCCGTTGGCTGTTCTTTTTCCCCTGTTTCTTTTCACTTGTCAGTCTGTGCTGTCTGCATTTCGGGTTCCCGGTGAGAGCAGAAAGCCGCGGTGGGATTTACCCTGACGGGTTCTGTGCTCCCTTCCCTCGCAGATGTCGGCTATAGAGAACATGGCCGAAAAGCTGGAGAGCTTTAGCGCCCTGAAGCCCGAGGCCAGCGAGCTGATCCAGTCGGTGCCATCCATGTTCAACTTCCGCGCGCCGCCGAGCGCCCTCCCCGAGACCCTGCTGCGCAAGGGCAAGGAGCGCTACACCTGCAGGTAAACTGGCTCCCCAAATCCCCCCTGCCCAGGAGGGCTCCAGCAGGGACCACGGCGAGACTTTCAGGGCTCTCCGTGCCCAGCAGAACACGCAGAGCCTTTTTTCCTTGGCGGTTCTTATTTATTAAATTATGGGTGTTACGAAGCAAAGAGTTTTCCCTGCATCATGCAGGTTTGATAAATGAGGTGGAAACTATTATATAAACAATCCTTTTTTTCCCCCCCAAATTTTCTCATCGCTTTCATATATGAAAGTGTGCTTTCATTATTGATTTTTTTGATCATAAACTACAGACGTGTTTTCTCTCAGGCTTCCTGTTTTAATATCCAAAGGGATCGGTGATAAAATACATGACTTATTAGGACTCGTGTGTACAGACTTAAAAAAAAAAAAAATAGCCCACAATGAAGATAGTCATTGACTGTGCACCCAAAATGAATGGGAGCTTTGTCAAGGAGAGTGGAATTAGGCTGTGTGGGTATTTTGAAGGCTTATACATCACGTTGTGGAAAAATAAATGGGATGGTAAAAGTGAGGGGATGCAATCTTCAAAGTCATCTCGTGAAGCAGCCACCACCCTCATTCACCTAAGAGTGTGCTGCGTGTGCTCTGTCCTCATGAAAAAATGGGCTCAATGTCCTTAACAGAATGGGCCAATTATAAACTGAATATTAATATTTTACTTGAACGAAAGGGGGAGAACTGCAGATAATTTTTTTTTTTTTTTGGCCATTATTTTTCCTGTGACATATTATTGAGTTTGGAGAATGGTTTTTAAATTGCGTTATTTAGGTCTCTATATCATCTCCAGAACGTGCAGGCGTTTGACACTGGCATATCGGTTTATCTGATCTTTTTGAAAACGTGTCACCTTCTTTCAAGACATGTTGTTATAGAAACATACCTTGATGGATTAGGTCTTTGAGTCTTGTCTGCTCTGATCCTATTCAATGCACAGAACGGTGTCACGTTTGCTGACACGTAGAATTGGTTGAAAGGTTTGAAATTTGCTTGCATGGAGGCAGAAATCCAAGGCTTTAATAACAGATTCTCGTGATTCCAAATCTGAATGAGGCTGATAATCACCTAGTGAGCTTGGAAACTTGGGGTGATCTTTAAAATCGGTGTATTTTCATACACCCCTCCCTTATGCACAAGCAAAGCTGGTTGTTACCAGCAGTTTCAGTCCCATTCTCGTGTGTGTGTCAATCCCTTGCATTTGCTGAATGTTTTTATTGAGATGTTGTTACACCAAAACAGTGCCTATAGTGCTATATATTAATGATTCCACTGGGGCTGTGCATCCAGTGCAGCTCAAACTGGGACAAAGCCATTGAGGGTCGTGTTGTCTGATCAAACCTTTTCTTATCACAGATACTGTGGCAAGATTTTCCCGAGATCTGCAAACCTGACACGTCACCTGAGGACACACACTGGAGAGCAGCCCTACAGGTACCACGACACCTCACCCCTGTCTCTGCTGTTGTCAAGTGATTTTTAAGGTCCCTTCCAACCCAAAGTATTCTATGAATAAAGCCAGGGAATGGGTGTTTGGCATCCTTTCTGGGCCAGCTCCAGCCCTTCCTCCTTAGCACTGGTGTCCCACCGTTGCATTTTGGTGCATTTGATGCTGATACTCAAGTGCTGGAGCTGCATGAAGGGGGAAATTTTTGGTCCTAGTTAGTGAAATTCTTTTGGCTGAGGCAGCTCCCCAGCACTGTCCATGAGTTCTGCCTTTGCTGGAGGGATGGCTGGCACTGCTGAAGCAGTGTGATTGAAATGATGCCCAATAGGGCTCATGGGCATATTTTCTCTCCCAAAAATGTTTTTTCTTAGAGTTCTGCGGTGTTATTTGCAGCCTGAAGTTGGGTGATTTGTCAATCATCTGATTTCTGAGAGGTCCCAGTTGCAAATACTCTATTTATTTGTTTCCTGCCTACTCTGGATCCTGTCTGAGGTCTGCTTGACCAAAAACCTGTGTGGGTGTACTCTCCTGTTGATAAGTATATGTGTGTGATACTGAATCCAGGACAGTCACATGCAGAAATGTGTATAGAAGCTTCACCTTATTGAAAATGAAAGACTAATTTAAACTGGAAAGGAGCCAGTTCATGTTCCAGTAAAACAAATGCACAGATTTCTGCATTTTATGAGCTGTAAAGAGCAGAGTAAGCTCATTGTTTGTGAGGAAACAATATGGTTTTTTGCCTCTAGTCTCTTTGGGAAATGAGATTCACATCTGATTTTATTGAAGGAAGGTCTTGATGCATGTTAAACCCGTCCACTGCATAAAAGCCACAAGCAATTAGTAGCATAATGGACGATTTCAGCACTAAAAAAAATTTGACATCATTGACAAGCGTAAGAGAGGCACGGGAGAAGTAAAAGATTGAAAAAGTAAAGTGGTGAAGACTGTTGGCTACTTGCCAGCCAGAGAATTTGGAATAGTTATAGTATGACTTAGTAATGGCTTAAAGAGCAATACAGTAAAGGCTTTAGGGACTCCAAATCGCTACACAGTATGAAAATTGATGCCTCTGGTACCAGAGTGATAGACTAAACTACTCACATTGGCACAGTATTAAAGGTTGGGATTGTTTATTGCTGGTTTTTGCAAGATAACCAAATTTCCTCTGGGATTAGCAATCGAGCAAGCTAATTCCTCAAGAAGAGATTTAATCACACAGTATAATTTAGAATAGGAAAAGAAATAGCCCTTTTTACCTTATTTGAGCATTAGAAGAGATCTGTTTCATGTTTTTTCCAAAAGTGTTTAATTGTATTGTATTGGCAGCACATGAAACAATAGAGTTATTGCTCTACTGTTTTCAAACTTCCCAACTTTGCGTGCAACAGTTTTAAAAACATGGGACTCAATTACCGTAGCTAATTTGATGCCATTAACTCTGAAATATTATGCTTACTCCTAAAGGCAGTATTTAAAATATAAAGTCTAATGTGAATTAAAGCTGAAAAACCAACCACAAAAATGAAGTGTCCATTCCAAGAGCACAGCTCTCTGGTTATTCAGCCAAAATTTGTCTTTATTTCAGGGAGGATTGTGCCTCAGTAGGGACCAAGGAACTGCTGTTGGCTACTGAGACTGAGACCAGGAGGTGCTTCATGTCTCTTAGGACAAAGTTTACGTTTCCAGCTACTAACAAACCCTTTTCTACCGACTTGTTTTGGTTTGGTTTTTTTTTTTTTTCAGATGCAAATACTGTGACAGATCCTTCAGCATATCCTCTAACCTGCAGAGACATGTGCGTAACATCCACAATAAAGAGAAGCCATTCAAGTGTCACTTGTGTGACAGGTGTTTTGGTCAACAAACCAATCTTGACAGACATCTAAAGAAGCACGAGAACGGGAACATGTCTGGTACGTATGTCTTTTCCCTCCCCAGCTTGCCCTGTGTGCCATGTCCAGGGGCTGCACGTTCAGTGTCAGTGCTGCCGGGTGTCAGTAGGCGCCGCCCGCTCCGACGAGTGTGGGGGGTTTGGAAAATATGTAAGTGCCTAAGCCCTGCTGACATTTAAAGTGCTTTGAAAATCCCAGCACAAACTCTCCCCTTGTATAAACTTAAGACCACTGGGTGATGTCTTTTCTTTTGGTTTTAATTAAGGCAACCATAGCGTTTTGAGAACAGACTGGGAAGATTGGTTTAATCCCATCGCCGCAATCACTTGGCTCTCAGTGGGAGTCCTAGATTTAGAGTCTCAGGGGGCACTCTGAAAGATTTTCTTGGCACCTTCTAAAATATTCCCACTGTCAGGAGCTGAAAAGTGCTGGCTATTATGGAGGTAATGGTGCCTCTCAAGGCCCAGAGCAAATCGGTCACCGCATGGCAGCAGCAAAGGCAGCGGCAGGGAGGGGATGTCATTGCTCTGGTTTGGGTATCTGCAGAGTTTAATGAAAACCTCTCTGCAGTCCTTCCAGTCTGCATTTCCCCTCACTGGAAATAACCAGGTGCACACAGTGAATCCAGAGCTGTCCCTTCCCCAGTGCTCAGAGAAAGACGTCTGTCACTTCTCTCTCAGTGCTAATGAACCTGGGTGATTATGTCAATGGCTGCTTCATATTATAAGCAAATCTGCATAATTAATAGCTTAAATGATGTTCCCTTTGCTCAGTTCAGCCATTGGTCTAAGAAAGACAGTTATTGACTGACAGTCTTTGTATCAGTAGGGACAGGAGCAAGATGTTGAAATAGATACTTGGCAAAAGTGATTATAAACCGTGGAAATGGCACCCAGAATGCAACCAGTCATTTTGGCTGGAAACCACCTTTGCCCATGGGTAATATACTTCTAATTGCTGGGTTTATGGCCAAAAGCTGGTAGATCACTATGACCAACTTTTTCTGGCTCTCACCCATTTTAACCATAGTTTCAATTGCATTTTGATTTAAGTAGTTAGATACAGAAAATATAAAAGAGCAGCAACAGAAATCATATGTTTTGTTTTAAGGTACTGCAACATCTTCACCTCACTCAGAACTGGAAAGCACAGGGGCAATCCTTGACGACAAGGAAGATTCCTACTTCACGGAAATTAGGAATTTTATTGGAAACAGCAACCACAACAACCAGTCCCCCCGAAACTCAGAGGAGAGGTGAGTTGTGTCTAGTCTGCATTCAGAAGGTGCCACTGCTCCTTTCCCGGTTTTGCAGACTAAGCTTGATTTCTCACTTTTGATGATGTCTGGAGCCAGAGTCATTTTAGAATCTGGTTGCTTCGGTGGTCATATTGGTGTCTTGTGGAAAGAAATGTGTCAGTTCATTCCTCGTCATGCATGAAGATATTGCAGGTGGCAGATGCTGGATTGAAGGTTCTGTCTCTGAACACATTTCTCCTTGTATCAGGAGCTCTCAGTTTCAGATTCAAATCATTTAAGTCTGTTGAAAAATTCCTTCACTCTGCATTCGCGGCAGAACAGGTGAATTCTACATCCTGTGGCTACATGTATGGAGCCTTAGGATTTAAGTGCAATATAAATGTGTAATTAATAAAGTAGACTAAGCTAAATTCTTGGGTCAAATGAAAGGTTGTTACTGGAAATCCTTTCCCGTAAGTAACTCAATCCCAGGAAAGATGCTGACTAGCCAGAAGCCCGTGAGGCTGTGGGTAGGCACTGGTAGTCCACGGAGCCCCAGCATGTGAGAGAGTTTTTTTCTACTAAGATTTATTAAGTATATGGGTGTTTGAATTTTTCTGAACTAACAGAAGAGAGACCACTTCTAAATATTTTCAGCTAATAAAAGTACAGCTAAGCAGAAAAGGCTGTGGGATGGATACGCACATGAGCCCCACATATTTCTTTGCAACTGGTGTTGCATTATGCATTATTTGCCCTTTTCAATTGGCATTTCATTATCAACATCAAAAAATTCTTACTCTTGGTGACAAACTTCGCTGTCTTCTCAATTTCCACATGCCTTTGTGAAGGGATGAAAATGGTGGGCATAACACAATTTCCACAAAAGTATTGGATTAAGTGATTACATGCATATTCAAATTTCATTCCATCTTGATTGGCAATGAGGATTTGGGATTTTTAACTCACACATCTGGTCTCAACATGTCCTCCAACAGGAAGTCAGCAAAGTGGAAAGGTTGCTGGGTTGTGCAGTGTTTCCTTTCTAAATTTGGCACTTCAGACTGCTCTTGACGGATATTTTATCCCTGGCAAATTGCTGCATTTGAAAGCATAATTAGAGAATCTGTTTTCTTAATCACATGGCTTTTGTTACTTTGGTTGTAGTCCATCTCCCTTTCATTTCTAGCAGCCTCAATTGAGCATAACAAGCAAGTTGGCAGCCCAAACTGTGCTCAACAATTTCTTATTTCTGCCTATTTAAATAAAAGATGATAAAGAGATATTGCTCTGATGGTCTTAGAGGGGGGGTGGCTGCTTCAGCTCTCCCTGCTCTGCCCAACCTCAGGTTTTTTTGATACTGCTATAAAGGCAGACCATTCCCTAGAGCACTTTTTTCAGTGCAGTACTAAACTCATGACAATCAGTTGGAATTTGCTCGGAAAATGGATGAAACTCTGTTATGTTTAGGAAGACGATGCTGTTGTGTAAGAACCCAGTTCTGCTTGTGTGCACTCCTCAGAAAGTCCGTATGTTGCAGCAGCAAGTCACACATTAAACCCCAAGCAGGCTGGTAGGGCTCATCTTATCTTGCTCCAGCTTTTGGTGTATCCCATATTGTTCCACACAGTTTGAAGCACATGGAGTCTGAAGCAAACTGCGTGCAGACAATAACGTTTCCATTTTTATAACTGTATTCCTGGAAGAGTTAAGGACCTTTTGCACAATGAGAACAATAGATGAATCAAGGCCTCTGTGCTACATAACGTGGCAGAGCAGATACACTGGTAGCATGAATTCAGGGGGCTCCACTGAGTGCATCCAGTACCTCTGGATGGGTGTTTGTTGACGTGGTGGTGCCGAGTTTCTTTAGCTCCCATTTCACGTGGTGGATGCAGTGCAGCTCCGGATGCTCCGAATCCTGCAGGGTTGAGACCATTACCAAACGAGCCCCTGCTTCAGCGTGGGTGTTATGTCCTTGATAAAAATCCCATAGGAAGTAGTTAAGAGGAGTCATTGTCTGAAAGCAAAGGACAGCGTAATTACAGCGCGTAGGCCAAATGGTTTTCCATGTGTGTATTGCTGCAATTACTCATTTAGTAAGAATAAATGCACTTAAAATGCTGTATGACCTTTCTTTTCATTACTTCTTGCCCTTCAAATCAGTTCATAATCTAGTTCAGCGTGGAGGAATATTGCAGGCCACTCTTCAGGTCTTCAGCTCAAGTCCCTTAGGTTGCCATGTGTGAAATCCATACGTTCAGTGAAGCAGCATGGCCTCCAAATGGGTGGTAGTGTGCAAAATTAATTATGCATGTAATTTTGACTTTAAAACTCTGAATGTGGTATTGGATGTCATTTTTTTAAAAATGCCGGATCTGATTTTCAGCGTTTCTTGGCCCCCGCAGCTCCTGTTAAAAGTCAGTGAGTTGTTTTGCCCAGACTACATGTATGATTGGAAACATGAGAGGAAATAATGCGTGAGAAAATTTGGAATGGATATCTGAACGTACCTTCTGCTTGAACAGTAGTTTTAGCAGGGCAGCAGGAAAATCCCATGCTGATGGTGCTGTAACATCCCACTGACTTTTGAGTGGAATTTTCTCCAGTGCTGCCTGAATGTCTGAAGCTAAGCAAGATATAAAATACAGAAATCACTTTATTCTGCTGGGACAGATCCTTTTCAGATCTGCCTCCAAGATTCTACTGGTGAGGAGCTTTCATATCTGATTTGTGTTGATAGCTTGGGTTTGCTTTTGGTACTTTCAGAATGAATGGCAGCCACTTTAAGGATGAAAAAGCCATGGTCGCCAGCCAGAACTCGGATTTGTTGGATGATGAAGAGGCAGAAGATGAAGTAATGATGGACGAAGAAGATGAAGAGAGCGAAATGGCAGGGAAGGCAGTCAAAGAGCCCGTTACGAGCGACATGCACGAGGGGACTCCGGAGGAGGACTACGAGGAAACAAGTACTTTGGACATGAACTGCAAAGCTTCCCCTGGCAGGTTGGTTCCTTCCGAGTATTGGTGTGCCCGATGCGTGGAGTAAAAACAATAACCCATACAAGGATGCCAACCCCAAACTGTGCCGTGGGAACCGGTCCGGAGTAGCCGACTTCCCAGTTACAATAGCAACGTGCGTCTGTGTTTGGGTCAATACCAGCCCTGCTTCCAGCCTCTCCACGCAATCTGTAGCCCTTGTTAGGAAAATTAACTGTGCTTGGGGAGCTATTGTCAGGTTCTGGGTGAGACAGGAAACAGGGTGAGACAGTTTCATGGGAGAGACGTTATCTGCTCCATGGACCGTCCTGGATCCCTTGTAATGGTCTTGTGAAAGGCTGTGGCGACACCAGGAGAGAAATAAGCTCTCCCTCCCCCACTCTCATTTCCCTCCCTTTCTTTAGAACAGAAAAGGGAATTCCTTTTATTTCAGGATCACTGTTCCAGGAGCCAAGGGGGTTTATGAATGTGAAGAAGGGGTAAAATGTCCAAATGTGTAAATCTGAGAAGACAAGGGAACACAGAGAGGATCATTTAATTGACATTAAAACCTCCGTGGTGTTTTCATAGGTATAAAGAAGAGGAGTATAATAAGACTGGACTTTCGGCTTTGGACCACATAAGGCACTTCACAGATAGCCTCAAAATGAGGAAAATGGAAGAAAATCAATACAGTGAAGCTGAATTGGCAGCTTTCAATGCTTCCCAGCTGCCAGAGGACCTCAAGCAACCGTTGTACAGGAAATCCAAATCCCAGGTAAAAGCTTAACTCAGTTAAAGTGTTATTGTCACCAGATACCCACAGGATTAAGCTGTTAGTGTGTGGCAGGCAGGCTTGTTCCAGCTTAGTCAGATGGGACTGTGCTCCACGTCCGCAAACCTCAGGCTGCCCCAACGCCCCCTGTGCTTCCACTGCACCCCAGAGACATGGCAGGGTGCTTGGGTCCCTGAGAATTGAGGATTTCCTTACTTTTTTCTAACTTTGCTGGTTTTGTTCCTGTCTGCCAGCCACTGAAATGCCATGGTAAGAATTAGCCCCACCCTGCTCTGAGACAACCAGTGTGGTCGTACTGGTGCTGTGGAGTTTAGCTGCTGCCTCCCAGGGATGCCAGACTGGATCTTCTGGCTGGCTTGGCTTTCTGGTGGTTTTTTTTAATACCTTGATGGATGTTACCACCTTAAGGTCCTCAGTGTGTTTTACAAAAATTATATCCTAGTGCTATTTCTTGAAGTTTTTTAAAATATTTTTTAAATATTTTTAAAAACGTTTTAGAGGGTCTTTTTAGCCCCTCTAAAAGATTCCTGTTTTAAAAACTGCAGAATGTGCATGTAGGAAAGGTCAGCAAAGGAGACCTTGGTGAAGTATAGGACCAGCCAAGGGATAATGTGATTCCTCAGGCTCTTGAAAAGAGCCTCCTGTGCCAAGAATCTGAAGGCAAAGGAGACTTTGGGACCTTGTCTACTATCAAAGGTTTCTCAGAGCTTTGTGAAACCAGATGAAAGAAGAAATTATTATTACTATTAGTGAGTCGAAAGTGTCAGTGAAAGGGTTGACAGTGGTTTTACCTAATGCATTTTCACTTTGTTTTGAAATAAGTTGAGAACAGTGGCTGTAGCCCGAACGATGCCCTGACGGGGTGGGGGTGGCACCGGTCCGAGCTCAGATCCGCGCCGCGGGATCGTCACCTCTTTGTCCTTCTTCTGTCCCCATCCAGGCGTATGCCATGATGCTCTCTCTCTCCGACAAGGACTCCCTTCATTCTGCCTCCCACAGTTCTCCCAACATGTGGCACAGTATGGCGAGGGCCGCCGCGGAATCCAGCGCCATTCAATCCATCAGTCACGTATGACAGTGTGAAGTCTTACCGAGAATGGGACCAAGTCCAAACCAGTAGCATGGCTCTTTCATATATGACTATTTAAAAAGACTGCTGAGCAGAATGCCTTATAAATCTGCAGGGTCACTCATTTAAAGTCCGGTGACCTTAAACTGAATAATTTTAAAAAGAAAAGAAACTATTTATTCTCAATATTTTGTTTTGCACAGCAAAGGCAGCTGCTGACTTCTGGAGGATCAATGCGACTTAAAAATAAAAAAAAGTTTCAGTGGATTATGTAAACGGGGCCGGGAAAAAGTGTCTTCCAGTTCACCCGGCTTTGAGGGGCAGGGGCAGAAGGGTTAAGACTGCATTGATACACACATGGGCACTCCTTTAAAGTAGGAACTGAATTGATTTTCTTTTTGTATAAGATAGTTTGACACAGGATTGGGAACAGTTGCTTTTATGTACAAATCTCTTCATTAAAGCTTTATGCATTTTAGCCCTTCAAAGAAAGAAAATAGTTCTATCAAATGCACACTATCCATCGTAAATGTAGAAAGAAGTAACAGGGAATATTTTGTTGTCTCCATAATTCTTTTGCCTTCTCAACTGCATTGTTAAAAAAAAAAGGAAAAACAAGGAGAAAAAAAAAAAAGAAAAAGAAAGAACTCTGAGAAACAATACATAAGAGGCTTGTGTATATTGTAAACTATGAATGTTCACTACTCCAAGAAGCTAAATCATCCAGATAATTCCGTGAAAGCACCACGTTCATCAACAGCACCACTAGTTCGAATCATTGTAAGGAGATTTTAATTTTCGACAATCATGTCACTATTTTGTTGTATTGTTTCCCTTTCCCCCCTACCCTCTTAATTTCTTCTTTGTGTTGTGTGTACCATGTATTTATTTGTTGGCAAACGATTGTTTGTTGATTACAATAGCACTGTTCCTGTAACAAACAGCACTGCTCCAGTCCCCCACTGCGTTACGATGTAAGGCACCCGTGTACTTCCAAAAAAGTGAGGTGAACTGATCTGTGTATATGGGAGTGCAAAACAGTGTTGGAAATTTTCTTACATTCCTCTTTTATTTTATTTTTTGCCTTTTAATGAACTAAATAACTAATAGATGCGACTTAGTTTGTTGGGGTTTTTTTTGTAATACAGTAAATTGATTCGATTGTATAAACAATTATAATTTCTTCATGAAAGCATGATTCTTCTGATTAAAAAAAACTGTACCCAATATTTTATGCTGGTTGTCTGCGAGCTTGTGTGATGTTATGTTCATGTTAATCCTATTTGTAAGATGAAGTGTTCCAAATTTATGTTTAAAAAAAAATTAAATAAATAACGGAAGGTATTCAGTTATTTTTTGGGGGTTTTTTTTGGCCTTTAGTGAGGGACCAGATTTATTTTTCCTTTTGTTTATAATCTCATTTTGAAATAATCGGCAAGTTGAGGTACTTTCTTTAAATGCTTTGTACAATGTAACTGTTACGCATTTCAGTACATTACTATGGGAGGATCAACTTAAAAAAAATAATAAAGGACTACAAAACTGAAGGGATGTATTTCCTTATTGTCTTGGGTTTGTCTGGGTTGGGGCAGTAACGACACATTTTTTTTCTCCATTCTGGGGAGCAAAGATAGGTCTGTGGGATGATGAGGATAAGGGTAACCAGAGGACGGGGCACTGTGAGGTATCTTGGACTTGGCCGTGCAATGTAGGACTCAAGTCGGAGCCTCTCAGTAGACTGTTGAAGGGGTTCAAATCTGTCCTCTTAAGTTTAAAACACTGCCTTGGAAAAGAATAATATTTTAAGTGGTTTTTCAGGAGGGGTTGGTTCGATGTCACCTTCAAAGACAGTTGTGGAGACTTGAGCTTTGGGCTGATGTTGCGCCCACCTGCTGCTCGTGGGGACAGAGTTGGGCTGCAGTGTCTTGGATACTGCACAGTGAAATACTGACTCACCAGAACGATCAAAATCCATAGTTGAGAAGCTAAACAGGCCTACAACTGCATGAAATGAGCCTTTGGAGTCTAAAAGAAAAAAAAAAAAAAGAGTATTTTATGTTGTGTTTCCTTTGAAATCGGGTCCAAACCCCTGCTTCTGGGCAGCCTGTGGAGTGGTGGGAGGTTGGATGTCAGGAAAGACAGCATTGGCCCAGGGACTGCCCATCTTAATGCTCTGCTCATCAGCAGAGAGAGAAGGACTGAGATGCTCCTCTCCCAGCCTCTGTCAGTACACAAAGACCTCTCGTGGCTAACCAGCTTCCTAAGATACATTTCAGAATGGCCTGTATGTGTCACTCTTTGTCTTCTGCCCAGATGTGGAACCATCCTGTAGCAGCAAGGGCATCGGCAAGGCTGAGCCCAAACCTAGCAAGGACAGGTGTGGGCTGCCCTTGGTTTGCTCTCTCAGCTCTAGAGCCTCCTGCGCAGGTTGATGGCAAGCTGAGACCTACAAGCTGATGGTTTCCATGTGGGAAGCCTAAACCAGAACTGGGAAAAAAAAAAAAAAGCAAGCCTGTTTTCGTATTCTTGTACTCACTTCACTGGCCTGAGGCAATGCCCAGGTACATGCAGATAATTGCATAAATAGGCTATTATTTTTAGTGCAGTTAAAGTCACCGTGAAACTTGGTTTTAGGTTTCTGCCAAAGAGAACAAATAGATTAATCAAGTCACGTTTTATCTGCAAACAACTTTCCAGATCATTTTCCCCTTTAATTTGATGGAATGACAGTTCTTTTCAGCTCTACCCTCACCTGCCCTAGATGAAAGGGGGTTTGGGAGGTGGAGAAAGGGTGGGACAGTCTCCCCTGGGTTTAATGTTCTGGGTTACAGTAGCACACGTATCATGTACCTGTCAGGGAAAGTACTCCTTGAGCTGAGCTGCAGGGTTAGTTTAACCTGCCCATAACCAGGTCTGTTAACCATGAGCAAATGTTGCCACCTCATCCAATCCCTGAGTTGTTTTTCCCACTGGGTGCCTGGAATTTGGTATTTTGTTGTCAAAGTATCCCACCCAGCAGCACTGCCGATGGGATGTGATGAGCTGAGGGGATTAAACATATTTCTGTAATATCACAGAGAGTCCTTCAGCTCTCTGCAGGTCCCTTACCATGACCTTCATGTTCATTGCCTTTTCTCAGTGCTAGAGTTACCCAGAGAAATAACTGAAGAGCGAAATGAGATTTAATTAGTCATCTCATCCCCTGGTAAACAAAGAAAACTGGGTAATATTTGTGTCATACCCTGCCTGGTGGACCACATATACTCTTGTCCAGTTGCAAACATTGAGTGAGGACTATGGTTTCTGTCTTTCTGCTAGAGTGATTTCATTTTTTTGAGAGGGGGAAAAAACCCCAAGCCAAGTTTTAAAAAACCCTTCAGCTTATTTCAGCATCATCCTACTGTTCACCCCACTGTGGCAGTTCTCCGTAACTCAGCAAATCATTCCCATGTGATCCAGCAGCCTTACTACATGGAGGAACTGCACATTACCCCCTCAATTCCTATCTGCAGAACCTAACAAAACCCCGGCGTGACAAGATGATTAATCAATATTTCACCCTGGCCCAGCTCCTCGATACCACTGCGGGTCCCAGTCGCCGTTCCCGTGTCAGCTGCTGTTTTAAATAGGTACATTTGTGGAGTAATGGGAGGGGAAGTTATTATAAAAGCATTTGTGAGGCTGCTTTTGCTCAGTGATTCAGTTTGGCCCGTTGCTCTGTGCGTGTCTTGAGCTTTAAAACTTGCTGTCAGGTCCCTGTTACTGAGACAGACAGAGAATCGCTGTGAGCTCCTGGATGGTTCCGCTGCATTCTCTGCCTTCAGCTATATTTAGTCTCAGTTGTGGTTTTGCTGGTCAGTCATGGAGTGGTGTGGAAAAGTTAAAGATGCTTCCAGTAATGATTTAAACAAAACAAAGGTATCCAGCAGCAAACAGAAACCCCTTTCTCCATGTCAAAGCCCGTGTACCTTGCCAGGACTCCAGTTAGGGGAAAAATGTATCCTGCAGCCTAGCCAAAACCATCCTGTCTCCCATCCCATTGAATGGCTCTGTAGGTTTGTGAGTGCACCTAGTCTGGGGCTTCCAAGAGCCTGATTAATTCAACTTTTGTTTCTATAGAGAAAGTGGTGCCAGCTTTAGGAAAAGCTCAGCCTTACAGTTCAATGTCACTTAATGAAGCCTGGGGAGATGGTGAACATCAAATAAAAAATAAAAAATAAATACTGTATTCCTCTTCTGTTACTTATTTTTATCCTGACTCAGACTCATTTGCTGCTAAAGAAAAAAAATTTTCAGCAAAATTGTCCCAGAATTTAGATTTTAATCAGACTAACAGTTAAGTAATCCCTGGAAAGAGGCCCCACTGCCGTGATTCAGGAACTTGTGGTACATCCTGCAAGACTGAAGCCTTTATCCCAAAACTACTGCTTAGATTTCGGGACTGGTTGCCCACCTGGGTGTGAACATAAACCAGACTGAACACAGACCCCTTTGCATGCTGGAAGCAGAGTCTCCTTTTTTTAATCCAAGAGAGTCCGCATTTTAATGGCAATTAAAGCTATTTATATCTCTAAATCCATTTGGGGAAGTTTGTGGAACCTTTTATTACAATAGGTGCTGTGCAAATATAGAAGTATTCTGATACAATGAGCTTTAGAAGTATCTGCTGTGGCTGGCTGAGCGGGGGGTCTGAGAGAAGGCACCTCCAGCAGGCACCCGCCTTTTCCCTGCTTTATTTTAATACTAATTAATTCCAGAAAGGCTAAAGATATTTGATGAAATGCTACATTTCCAAGAGAAAGTTTTGCCCGAGAGCCTTAGAGCAGGCCTCCCAGCTTGGGAGGGTCTAGTGGGAGAAGAGGGTTAGTGGTGATTTTGATGCTTAAATTATCAGTAATTAAGAAGTTGATTTTGGGGGATTGAAGAAAATTTTAAACAGCTGCTTCTTTCGGGCCTTTTACTCCTCATTTTCATTAGCATGTGCTAAGGCAATCTGGAAAATATATTTAGGTCTATGTTATGCTATGTCAAGACCTCAGCATCTGTACCTTGGGGCAGATACATGTGAGATAGCCGAGGGTAGATGTGCCAGCACACACATGTGGAAGCGTTCAATTTGTAATATGATTATAGCCCCAACACAAAGCCTGCTTGATACCTGTGGCAGATTTGTTTCATGGTAAGTGCAGAAAATTCTCAAAAACTCATGTCATGTTTCACATCACCAGCCAACTCAAACTAGAGAAGTAGCGCTCTAATTCCTGGGGAATCTCTTTCAGCAGGCGCGTGTCAGGCCCAATTAAGGTCCAGACAGCCTTGCACTAATTGGGTTGAGTTATGCAGTGGTGTAACATGGTCCTTTAGCAAAGCAGCCCCTTTGTCCAGGCCACACCAGCCGGTCTGTCTTCCCAAGGGTGGCCAGCAGAGTAACTCCTGCTAGAAAATCACCTGGAAAAAGTTAACAACCGGAGTGGAGTGGATAGGACAGCTCGTGGTGCTCAGTGTTAGCTCAGCAGCTGCCTCCTGCATTACAGGTATCACCACAAGAAATACAGGTGGTGAGCTGTACCCTCCACACACGAAGTGTAAGCCTAACATCATCCTCCAAGGATGCTCCCTCCTCTTCTCCGCAAGTCTTTCTCCACTCCCAAAATAGAGAGGGTTTTTTCTGACCTCTGAAGTGTTAACATGCTAGAATAGAGAAAGAAAAATTAAGGCATGAGCTGAGATATGGAAATTAATTTAAGCTTTTAACCTCCCTTGAATCTCAGAGGGATTTGTGTGAAAATCTCCACAACAGACTCAGTTTCAGGTTGTCCATAGTCCAAATGAAAGTGAAACAGTGGAGGACAGTCTAATGGTCTTCGTTCAAGACAGATCCCTACAAACATTTTAAGCCGACTGTAACCGACTCTTTCATAGAATCATAGAACAGTTTGAGCAAGAGGGGACCTTTAAAAGCCATCCAATTCCATCCAGTTCCATCCCCGTGCCATGGGCACAGACACCTTCCACTATCCCAGGTTGCTCCAAGCCCTGTCCAATCTGGCCTTGAACACTTCCAGGGATGGGGCAGCCACAGCTTCTCTGGGCAACCTGTGCCGGAGCCTCACCACCCTCATGATAAAAAAATCCTTCTTTATGCCTGCTCTAAAGTTACTCTCTTTTAGTTTAAAGCCATCATCCCTTGTCCAATTGCAACTGGCCCTGCCAGAGTCTGTCCCCTTTCCCCTGTGGCTGCAGGGTCTGTTGAGCACCAGTCTGGTGTGTCTTCTCTTGAATTCATCTCATGTCTGAGCCTGGCCAGGCATCGTTTCTAACACCCAGTCTCTGGCTCATGTCTTAAAGGAGGATGATCTTTGCCACCCTCAGACCAATGTGAAGTCCTGGCTCCCTGACACCAGCCTACCCTTCCTCAGGAGGGGACTCTCATAGGTGTGAAGTCCAGTCAGCTGCAGTCACACCATGTAATAAAGATTTAGTTCAGAAGGATCCACAGACCCTCTGCTCTGTGTAACCACAAGCCACAAAACACTTTGCAATCCACTGTAACGAAACAGAGACCTTTATTACATTTAGACTTGATTCCCTGGTACTCTCTGGAAGCAGTTCTGCTGTTTTTATTACTTAAGAGCTATTAAAACCTTAACCACTGCATGGAGCAACTTGCTCCAGCTTTACACTTGTCCATAAAATATTTGAATGGGAGCTCAAGAACTGCTGTTTGGACCTAACACCCCATCAGCTGAGGAATGCCAGAGTCAGGTCTGAATTTGTCCCTGCCCTGGCTGAGCGTACAGACCAGGCGGAGAGATGCTGAAGGGCAGGAGCATGGCTTGTAACTGGCTTTTCCCCGTGGTTTTCTTTGCTGCCCGTAAGGAAGGACATGGAGTGGGAAGCCACAGTGACCTCTCCTTCCCCCTTGTGTCGGCCGTAAGCCAAGCTCTGCACATGCCACCCTCTGTTAGCTTAGGAAGGAGCAAAAGTCACTGTGTGGAGAATGAAGGAGAGCAGGAATAGGGACTGGGTTAATCCCACCCCAAAGAAATCTTGAATCACCCTAAATTTGACACGGTGCTGGGGGAAAAGACACGGGTAATCAGCAGGATGGCACAGAAACATTGACCAGCTCAGTCACCCCTTTCAAAAAAACCCTCTGAAGCACAAGTGCAAAACCAAAACAACCTCACATGGTGTAAAGGAAATGGCACCAGCCAAAAACTTCTATAGGGCAACTCCCTATGTTGCTCTTTATGTTGCCCAGATATTGGTGGGTTGTAACACAGAAGATCAAAGCCTCTCATTATTTTGACTTTTTTTTTTTTATTATGAAGTAGAAAAATCTGGCTTTCTCAGCTCACTGCTAGTTCCAAAATATAACTTCCTCTTCCTCCACTCTTCCACTGAATTTTTAATATTTCCTCTTTGGAAAATGGCAGGAGTCTCAGCAGGGTGTGGGCTTCTGCTCTAAGACAGCTCTGCCAGGGGTGAGCGAGGCTGGAGTGCCTTAGGGCAACACTTTGCCCTTGGAAAATATATTCTAGCTACTGTCACCACAGAACAACAAGGAAAAAAAAAAAAAAGAAGCATTTTCCCAAAACCTGAGGAACCAGCCTCATAAATTATCCATTTATTATGTTTCTTCGTTTCAGCTAAAACAATGATACCAGTACATTTTCTTTTAAACTCTGGCTCCCCAGTCCAAGTGGCCACCTACTTTGTTGTCCAAATTTCTCGTGCAGTTTGAATCCTACAATGCGTAATCTCAGTAGGGTTATCAGTTATGTCATGCATTATACAGCCTCCAATCAGCGTAGTGGGAAACAACATTTTCATTTAATACCAGGAGAAACAGTGGAAGTCAGCGATTGATACCAACACAATGATGGGAAAAAGTGTCCAGAGGTGCTACTCACATAATCTCACTTTACAACATCTTGAAAATTCAATAGAAAGGACTTTGCTAACAATACCAGAATGACATCCACTGATTATTGTTCCTAAAGCTCTTAACAATAAGAAAGCCCTCTAAATATATCTCAACAAAAAACATATAACAGTTTGTTTCTTCTTCTTTTTTTTTTTTTTTTTCTTTGCAAAGCACATAGTATTAGTCAACAATTGTTGTGTGGCGTGAGCCCATTAGGGCTGTTGGCTGGTAATGTTCTGGGAAATGAGCTCTTGAAAGATCTTTTTTTCTTTTTTAAACATGCCTAACAATTGTATCTTAAAACAATCCTGGATCAGCAAACTGCAAGGACCCACTCTAACTTATTTTCTTAAGCCTGACGAAACAACTAACCCCGCTTGCATTTTATTCACTCACTTCGAAATTTGGTTGTGAGAAGTAAATTTTAGCTCAGAGCAGAAATGAGAAGCTTTCTAAGGACCAACTGCTGCTTGTTAAGCCTTTGGTCTGGGCAGGGTTATGTCAGTTCTCCAAATTATATGTGGACGCTTTCCTGGTCAGTCTGTCCCCAGCAGCCAGTCCTCAGTTTAACGTGACTTTCAGAAAGGGTTAAAATGCAATTAAATTGAACAGTTAGTACACCATGACATTTCCCTCAGGAGAAGAGTGGAAATAGGCATATTTACTGCTAAACTCACAAATTAGAGGATGAGCCAGAAGCCACTAAGCACTCAGTGCCTACTGCAGAAAAGCCCTGGAAGTGGTTCATTGCTCAGCACCCTCCAAGAGTAGCACCTTTGGGGCTATTCCTTCTGATCCCAAACCATACAAATGAAGACAGGTATGGGAATAAAATCCTTCGCTTACTTTGCAGCATCAGGCCCAGTCCTATATTTCATCACTGTGTTATTGTACAACATTTTGGGGGTATATGGCCATCCAGAATCTCATTGGTGAAGATCAAATAATAATTTAAATTACTTTTATATTGTCTACATTTCAAAAGCAAAATGAACACTGACATGTCTCACAGATCTTCACTGCATTCATAGCACTGAAAGGCCAGTGAAAGATCCCTAAAAATCGTTAACTGAGGTAAACATTGAATCATGTTACAGAATCAACAACAGAGAATTTTTGAATGAAATAATTGTGTCGTGCTCAAGGATATCAAGTGAATTATCCACTGAATTTTCTCTTATTGCATGCTCTTAATCTCTCTGTTTATTATTGAAGTGGTTAATAAGCAATTCCTAAAACAGATCCAGAAGGTGTCTTTAGCAGCCTGACTGTCAGCCCACACCATCCAATATGTTTTCCACCAGCCTTTTGCAATCCTACCTTGATTTCACCTTAAACACTTTTTGGAATGATTATTTTTGTTTGCTGAACTTGGACATTACTTGTGTAGATTCAGTTAAGATTTGTTTGCAGTCAATATAAACAACATTTACTGGGTACAAGGCATATCAGAAGGAAAAACTTCTGAAAACATTTTAAGATGATCAAATGAAGGGAGGGAGAAAACACTGTGAAAATCTAACTTGAGCACTGGCTGCTTGGCACTGTTTTCCCTGTGTCTGCTATTGCCCTCCAATACCCCCAAATTTATTTAGAGAAATAGACCCATTATGTACTTCACTTGGAGAATTTTTTTCACTTCCCCACCAGACACTATGGATGTCCTTCAAACCACCTTCTGGTAAGTTTTTTAGCACCTGGTTATCAAACCAACCATATGATCCCTCTCAATTGAATATATTTACATATACCTTTTTATTAAGTATTAAATACGCAGTGTTTCTTAAGTATTAAGCAAAATTTTGTTTTCTTATAATTTCTCTGATATTGAATGTAGATTTAATTAGTGGAATTCGTCCACAGGGTAACCTGAACGAAGACTCAGCTGAATTAGGGGCTGACTCTCCCAAGGGCAGGGCTGGAAATACCCCTGGGTTTAACATGGTTTCAGACACATTTTGCTGCTTTTCTCTCCTCTCTGATTTTAGGTACTTACAGTGCTCGTGTATCAGCATTGCGTATAAAAACAACTACTTAAATCTAAGTATTGAATATAATTGCATATTTACTAGTGCAATTTGTAGGCAGTGCTTACTGCTCACCAAAGGGACAGAGGCAACAATGGCTGTGGGAATAAGGAGGTGACTTCAAAGTACCCCTGGCTGAAAGGTGGGGGGTCCACATACCTGTGCCCAGGTGGGGCTGTGTGTCCCCTGCCCCGGGGTCAGTGCAGGTGAATTCGTGGCAGAGCTGCTGGTGGTTGTTGTTGTTGTTGTTGGTTGGTTTTGAAGTCATAGGAAACCGCTTGAATGGCTGGAGCCAGAGCGTCTCTGAGAGGGGCTGCCAAATACAAAACAACACACAGAGCTCAGTCAGCGCTTAATGACTTTGTTGTTTATTAAATATGGGGGGGGGTTATCTCTGTTGAAAGGCTCCAACTTGACAGTACCAAGGAGTGGAGCTGGTGCTGCAGAGGCTGCTCATTGGGAGCTCAGTGCCTTTGAGGATGTGGGGTGAAGCACTAAAATCCATTTATAAACTCTTTGGCCTTAGGCACACTCTCCCTCCTCCTCCTCCTTTCAAAAGAAAGCTTTCCCAAACCCTGTCCTAGGAGAAAAATACCTCCCCCAAGGGATGGAGCCCTGGCTCAGGGACACCCCACAGCTGAAAGCAAAGAGCCAAAGCCCCTTTGCTAAGGATACTTGCTGTGCCATGCAGGGCATCGCCCTTGCCCCTGCTCCAGGGAGAACATCGACCCCAGACGAGCTGTAGCACGGCCAGGCCACATGTCTGGAGGTGTGCAAGTCACCAGCAGCTCTGGCAGTGGGATGGGATCGAGCCTTGGACTTCACAGCTCTCAGCTGGGCACGCTGCCTCGGACCTGTGCCCAGGAGCTGCTGTTACACGCCTGTGAAAATATGTATCCCAGGAACCACACCAGTAAACATGTGCCTTGTGAACTACATGATTCATATGTGATCTGAGGTTTGAGGATATTTCTGCATATTTTAAATGCTATCCATGTTTGAAAGCACTGTCCAGGAACATAAAGCCTCAATGTAAATTATTTTCTATTATTTATTATATTTAGGTCTCTTTTTTGACAGCTCACCCTAAATGTTACAGTAAAATCTGGCATAAACTCTATGAAAACAGAGGTAAAACCTTTGAGTTTACAACCAAGATTTTAATATCTTTTGGGAGTGCTGCAGTTTTTCACAGGAGCATCGGGAATGGTTGGATTTGATGATTTTAGAGGGTTTTTTCCAACCAAAAATGATTCTATGATGCGATGAAACGTGCCCTGGCGGGGCCAGCAGCAGGCGATAGACACCCCCCCCCCCGGCCCCCTCCCCGTGCCTGCTTGTCTGCATAACGTTTCTTGTTTCTACCGATGTATCTAACGTGAGAAATAAAGTGTGGAAAACTTATTTCAGCTGCATTTCACGGGCAGGCTCTTTGATCAGCCAGTGCCTGAGTATTACTCAGCACACAGGAAAATGGACAACTTAACTTTCAGGCCCTTAGGTACAGCGCTGGCCGCCGGGAAAGGGCTGTCGACATTGCCAGCAGTCATTAGGCTGCCTTTGGCTTTGAACAGGAGTATCACAAGCCGGGGGGGGGAAAAACTCCCCCATCTCCGGGGCGATATCCCCCATCCCCATGCACCCACCCATGGTCAACCTCGGAGCAACTCAAAACAAGTAGCCAGGGTTTAGTTAACCCTGGCTTGCGTTCCTGACTCTAATTCTGTTTAAAGAGCATCAGGTGAGGAGGGAACCCTGCGAGGGGTTTCTCTGAGGGCGGAGAGTGATTTATGCCCTCCCGGCGCAGCCGGAGCCCTCCAGCCCTAATTGCCGGGTGCTCTCTCGTGGCTGCACAGGGAAGTGCTCGCGGTCCCTACTCCGGCTCAGACCAGACTTCTTCAAAACAAGTCAAAGCAAAGGGCCCGTGGCCAGCTGGAAGTAACGACTGTGAAGTCCCCAGTAAGAGGACACTTTACAGCCCAGTACCTCAGTGCCGGCTTACCAGAGCTCCTTGCTGGGCTGGCAGTGGGGACACAATTCGGCAGGGCAGAGGTACCAGTGTTGACCTCCTTGTGCTGGGCGTTTCTCTCTGTTAACTGGTAACTACCACAAGGATTTTGGAACTCAGCTTTACCTTTTTTTCTCAGTACGCATTCGTATGTGGAGCAGAACGCACGAGCCAGACCTGAGCAGTGCGGAAAGGCTGTCTTGATTCATTGTACTCATATGATTTTGGCTGCAGTAAATTCACTCTCCTGCTACAGCATGCAATTTGAGGGTTTATTGAATACTGGCACAACCAGAGGGGAATCATCAAAGTGGAGATAATTGCAGGGCTCTCGTTGCTTCTGCTGTCATTGCTTTACCAGCTATTGTCTCACTGCTCGGGTGAGCAGGGCCAAGGACCTCTCAGAAGAAATAAAATAGTCAAAAAAGTCAATTTTATCCCTTCTTCTATTTCTTTTCCTTGTGGTAGGACTTACTCTTATGTGTGATTCTTTACAGTCTCTGGGAAGTTTTCGGTTTCTTCTCCTATTTCACTATCCCTTTATTCAGCGCTGTCTCTGAAAAACATTATACAAGATCCCGCCCTTTTTTTTTTTTTTTGTTAGCACCCAAACTCTTGGCCCCTTTCCGTTTGAGGTGGAAACCTAACACCTCTCCTCCAGCAGCACGAGTTTGGCCTGTGGAATCCCTGGAGAAGCTTTTTGTTCACCTCGGTGAGCACCAGACCGATGGCTGGGAGAGCGCATTCTCCCTCAGCCTTCCCCTGCTATTTGTCTTCCCTGCTCTCCCCGCATTTCAGTTCCCCTAAAAATCACCCAGAGATCATTGGCCAGTTCAGCAAAGACAACTGCTCCATCACAGCCGAAAT
This sequence comes from Pseudotriccus pelzelni, assembly GCA_035584735.1. NCBI lineage: Eukaryota > Metazoa > Chordata > Aves > Passeriformes > Tyrannidae > Pseudotriccus > Pseudotriccus pelzelni. The sequence continues at coordinate 3,423,156 of JAWMRA010000009.1, read as the reverse complement.
CTGAGCTCTCACATCTGGTTGAAGTTAAGCTAAGGTCTTCTTCCCAGAAATGCTTTGTGAAGTTCTTCTCCAGGCAAGACTTTTCCAGTAAGATAGTGTCTCCTTGCCTGCTATTTTGCTTAGTCTCGCTTTCTTTTATCTTCCTTGTCGAACTTAAATGTCGCCATTCACTGCTAGCAGATGTGGTTTGGGATTCCTACATTCTTTTATGCCTTTATTTCAGTGCTTTCATCACAGCTTCTCTTTCAGCTAGGTGAATCAAAGGCCTTTCCTTAGTCCAGTCAATGTGAGCTATACATGATGGCTTGTTTTATTTGGCAATCTTCTCCAGTATGTGATTCATTGTCTGCAGGTGATTCATAGTTAGGAAATTACTTCTGAACCCTGCCAGTGCTTGTGGTTGATTAAAGTTCAGAAGTCCCTGTAGTCTGTTCACCAGCGCTTTTTTGTCAACTCAAATATTTGTGTGCAGTAAAGAACAGTAAAAAGTGGATGTGCTATTGACATGAGCAATTTACTTGAATGTTTGCATCTTTAGAAAGTTCTACCAAAATCTCTAGAACTGGCATGAAACTGTTTCACAATGTCTGACTAAATGAATCACGTTTTACAAATAAATATCTGTCAAATCGTTCAATTACTTGAGATCCAGTCATTAAGCAATAAAATAAAGCAGTAAATAGGAGACATCTGCTGCGAAGTGCTACAGAAACATAAGCATCTTTCTCAAGTTACCTTCTTTGCATTTTGGTATAATGATTCACCAAAAATGTCTTACCCAAGGCAATCAAACATCAGAAAATTGTCCACCGCAAAACAACGTTGGCACAACCTGGTGCCGTACCCAAAGCAAACACATCTTGGTGGAGGCTACCAAGGAACAAAGAGGAGATCGATCGGCTGACGTGCTGCAGCATTATTAGGTGAGGCTCAGATGGCTCAGGGTACTGAAAACTCAGAACAAAAAATAGCATTGGAAGCCATTGCTTCTGATCTTGAACTGATTTTTTAAAGATGTAAATTCTGCCCTTCCTTTGAAGGATAATATTTCCCATAACGGCCAAGAGGTTCTCTTTATGTCAGAGGTGCTTTACATCAGAGGTGCTTGTAGGGATAATATTAAAACTCAAGGCGTGGATGGTCAAGGGGCTTAAAAGCTGACTCTTTAAACACCTCCTGCTCAAATCCATTGCAGCAGGAGCTGAATCCCAGAGTTTGGCAACTCCTAGGGAGCTGCTGTCACACTGAAGTGGGGATAACAGCTTGTGTTGGTCAGACACATCCACATCAGAACTGCCACTTCCCCCAGAAGGATGAGGGGCTTTTTGGCAGCATCATCCTGCAGGGTTGACCCAGAAAATGGTATTTCCAAGAGTACAAATTAATTCAAGTGCCTTTTGGAGAGGCACTCAGATAACAGCAGATTTAGGGACTTGTAGCCTCTTCGCTTTGCTTTCGGGCAGCTTGGGCTCATTGCTTCATCTAGAGTGTCAGTTTGCAGAGCAGTGCTTGATTTGCATTTCTTTGAGAAAGAAAATATTTTTAAAACTTATCTTGATAGTTATAGAATTTCCTGTGAAAGATACATTTTTCCTGCCAAAAGATTCCTACAATGCTCGAGCAGCACTTCAAAACCGGTAGAGCTGGACTGACATTGCATATTTTACTGGTAATGGAGCATAGTAAAAACAGAAATGGAAAGAACAATCAAGCACCCAGAGCAGCATTATCACAGAAGTATCAGCTCCTTTCAGACCTTTCCCTGGATAACATTTCAGCACCAGCAGCTCTGCCCACATTTTGGCTCAGAGATTATGTTTAAAATTGGAATTGCCTCTATTAAACCCATACCTATGAAGGCTTCTGTGTTTAATTCAAAATTCTTCTCTAAACAAACCCTGTAACTTCTCTGTGCTTCAGGTTGCAACAGTTTCTCAGTACATATCTCCAAATGGAGGTGGTTTTTTGACAAAATTGAGATTTTAAATATCTATTTAGTGACTTCAGTTACTTTTCACATTTCCCATAAGCTTAAGAAGTTCCAGCAAGTGTAGTGTGTGTTTCAAACCTTCTCCCAATATGCTTGTTCAGGCAAATGTTTCTGCTGAGTTCAATTCCTCCCAGGGGAATTTATTTTGGAGAAGAAGTGGTTAAAAAAACTCCCCCAGGATTTGACTGAGTATAACCAGCAGCAATTTACTAAGAACATCAGGACACTGTGAAGTTTAAAACTAGATTTAAAAAAAAATTAAATCCATAAAACAGGAGGTTAAGACCTCAGTTTTCTATCTCATCTAAGAAACTGCATTTAGTGTAATTTAAATAAAGATGTTCAACAACTAGGAGCTGAACTCTTGACTTGTAGCCACTCTCTAAACCCGTCTCAGAAGACACAGACATGCTCCTGCTCAGGCAAGGTTTTCAAAAGCCATCAGCTCCGCCCTGCCAGCTGCCACATGTGTTTGCAGGTCCTGCTGGCTCAGCAACCCTCCAGGTTGGATCTGCCTGCTGAGATCAGCCCACAGTGTTCCTCTTCTATAAAAAACTACAAGCAATGACAACGAATTTGGCATTTTATTCATTTGCAGTGCTCAGCTTTGAATTCCTGCCTCATTTAGCTGAAGATATTTGGCTTGGTCACTCTTCCTCTTTGACAGCTTAGATATCGGTGCACTTTGCCTTCGTGCAAACATGTGCTTTTTATTTTAGGCTATGCAAAAACTATGTCATGACTCTAGGGAAAATATATCCCCCTGCAACCCAGGATAAAAAGGATGGCAGTCAATTCAAATTGGTGTCCACTCTTCCGTGCCAAGTGCATGAACATCTAGCTGATAAATGTGTTTATTTCCAGTGTTCCTCCACAGTTCTGACACCAACAGAAGCACAAAATCCACCATGAGTGGCGAAGGACTTCTGTGAGAAGCCTTGTCTCTGACTGATCTATTTCCGGACTACCTTTTTAATTAACCTGAAGATGTCAAGAACAACAAATGTGTCTTTCAAGTAAAAGTCAAAAGACGAAGAACACATACCAATGAAACACAAAAGTGTGGTTTTGCTTTTTTCCCCTGAACAAAAAGGCAATGCTATTATAAAACTCTAGTGTTCCTAGTTATGGAGTAGGCACTCAACACACAGGGAAGAGAGAGGAGGAGGGAGAATGACGCCTTTCTGAAATAAAACCCCATGATTGCATGTCACACTCAATTACACATAAGGAGAAGACAAATGCTGTTGGTCTGATGTCCACATGCATCCCGGCTGCACAGCCACCAGAAAATGGTGGGAGGTTAACAGCATCAGGAATGGACCAGTTGGGATGTTTTTAGGACTCATAAAACAACTTTAAAATAAATAGCGAGCACAAAGCACTAACATGGTGAGAACTCCTCCCGAAAGCCTGGAGAGGCTCCTTGGAAACAACAACTCTTTGGAATCATTTACAAATGCTGCCCCATCTGTAAACACAAGAAACATCCTTAATGTAAACAGCGTCCCTCGCTCAGAAAGTGCGAGGAGAAATGAACAGGAAGCAAGGCAGCAGAAGGGGGAATAAATCAGTGACAGGCTTTTATGAAACAAGACATCTCGGTCCTCACGCGTATGCGCACTCACCAAAGTCGCTTATTAAGTCCACATGGATCAAGTGAGCTCTTTGGAAAAGAGAGTCTGAAGAGATGAGGAACATGAAAGGAGCATCTAGAAACAGATGGGACATAACGTTTTCAATAAACCTGAACATGGATGGGAATCTCACATAGCAGCAGCTAAACTGCCTCGTGCTGTGAGCCCATCAAATTTCACAAGCTTAACAACATTGGACTGAGTCTGAACATGTGGATGAGAATTTGCAGAGGATAAATCCAGCATGTTATTTGAAGCTGATGAGCTGTGTGGTTCAGCAGTAAGGACGCTCCCTCCAGGATAATACCAGGTACCCATGTAGTGCATTGCTGGGATCAGCAGCTGCTCAGTGGGATTTGCCAATGTATCTTGCCCAGTCTATGGTTAATTAAAGGATCGTACAATTCCCTTTCCTGTTTTCCAAACTGTGCCCGTGCCAGAAATTCTTGTTCTAAGCCTGGATCTGGATCTCACTTTCAAATAAAATTTTTAAAAGATCCCCAGTGTCTGGTAGTATTCTGTAGTTATTATCTGTGTTATAGGAAGACCAACGGATCCAAAAATAAGACAAAGGGCAATATGGTCATCTCAGTACAAATATAGTGATATAGTGTAATTCTTCATATCTTAAAGAATTTCCAAAAATAGGCAGAAATGGACAGAAATTCAAACAAAGGTTGTTAGCAATGCAGAGAATAAACATCCAGTTCCTTGATACCCCACAGACAATCCTGTTCTGTTCTAGCTGACAGGGTGATGTAGGGTTAAAGGTTGGATGTGATGATCCAATAGAGGTCTATTCCAACCTAAATGATTCTGTGATCCTGTCCATGCTGCCTGTCCATCCTAGGCCTTCCAACCCTCCTCATGACCACTGAAGGTTGTTTTTTGGATCAAGAGCTGCTGTGGTGCTGATGAATACAAGTATTCCCTGGGATAGAGAAGAAAAGTGATCTTGACTGCGGAGACAAGATGCCCCCAGGTAAGATCAGATTTCCCATTAAAAAGCTGTTTGTATGTTCAGATCTGACAAGACACTAATAGCCACCAGTTACACCTGACACGACAGATAATAAAAATCTGTGGTTATCTCTAACATGTAACAGTGCCTACAACTTAATTACCTGAATCCCATTTATCCTTATACCAAGGCTGGTGATTCACAGCCAGTCATTCCATCAGGCGTTTGGTAAAAGCACCTTGGAGGAAAAGTTGCATTTTACAAGAACACTCCATTAGGCTACGGATTAAGAAAGGAAATTAGTACTGAGGGTCAAATCCTTTTGGTACTATTTACATTGGAAAGTGGTTCCCTGATTTATATCTCTGTAAATATTATCTCCTCACCTGGTGCCAGCTGCCAACACAGGGCCAGGCTGGACTGTGTAGGGTGTAAGTCAGGACAGGACATGCTGTGTCCTCTGCACCCACTTGAAAGGCAGGTCCCTAAAGGACAGTGTGGTATGACAGGGTGACCTCCCTGGGGATGTGGATGGAGGTGTAGGCTGTGACACACAAGATCCTTCATTTTGGCCTGCAGGAAATTCAAGGCAGAAATGTGGGCCCATGAATGAGCATGACGGGCACAGAAAGTGGGACACATATATATGCACTTTTACATGTATTTTCTCTCCCATTTAGATCAACAGTGATCATGAATTAAGGGATATCCCAACAATTTGCAGGCATTCCATTAAGCAGAAGCAGCAGCCACCTGCCTGACTCGGTGCAGGATTTATGTAGAGGACATCAAGCACACCTCACCCTGTATAAATCATATAAATCAGGCTGTGCTCGGGAAGATGGACTTTCTCCCAACTTTATCAGATGTTATCAGCCCTTACCTTGAAGTCCTGACTCAGAGGCTGGATCGGTCCTGCCTTTCCATTTCTTTCTGTGCCATGAAGTCAGTCCCTATGGATGAACAAGGGATGAGAATGGTGCTGGACATCTCATTCCTTCTCCAAAAAACTCCTCAGGATCCACTTATCATCCTGCATCTTTCTGGGACACAAAGTAAGGTCAAGGACTCCACCACTGCTTCTTGTCATGATTTTGTGCAGTCCTGACCCATCTGGAAGGGAAGGGGTGATGATAAAGCAAAGAGCCCCATGTGCAAGCCAGAGCTGAGATACTGCCATGAGGAAATCCCAGCAGAACTGGAGACTGGGTCACCAAGCACCTTCAAGGATCCCGTTTGTGAAGTGCCTTGGGTAAGTCAGACTCAGCACTGCACAGCCATTTGCAGGAGGGGTTTGGGAGAAGGAACATAAATTATTTGCTTCACATTTCTGAAAGAGATGTGTGCTGGTTAGACTCAAGAATATTTTTAACAAAAGATGGCACAACAGAAATATTTCAATAGGAATTCTGCATCACTATATATGGAGTTATTCTTCAAGTGCAAGTGTTGGCAGGATTTATGGTAAGACTGTCCCTTCAGCTATGGCTGCCACAACTGCTAGTTCTACACAGTCATTAAATACTGGGCTTTTGCAAGAACTAAGAGCCTTTCATAGTAAATAAATATAGGTATTCTCCATTTACTACTGGGGAAACAGAGACAGAAAGCAAAGACTTCAGATTTTCCTGAGATCGCAGTCTGTGAAATGTCCATGCTGGAAAACCGCAATGCTCAGGAAAAAAAATGATACAGGATCTAAGAAAGCTTCAACTGTTTTATAGAAACATTTACACACATCAAAACATTTCATCCCAGGCCACTGCCACTGCAGGTAGCTGCTAATTAAAATCTTCTGTGCTGTGGCTACTGTCTCTAAAACTCTGGCCAGCACATGTTTTATTTCTCTCCCTTTTTATGCTTTTTTTTTTTTGTTGTTTGTTTAGGTTCTGGGCTTGTCTGATGATATTTTCAAAATTCAGTTTTATGTTTAAAGATTAAGTTTAATAAGCCTGTACGATATCTGAAGAGATTATAATTTATTATTCAAAAAGTTTCCTGACAAGATGTCTACAAGAAACATGACCCAAACCACACCGCCTTGTAATAATACCTCTTAAAAATTCCTGACCTCCCACTAAACACTCCTGCAGACTTCCCTGCTTCAGTCCTCACTGAATATCTCATATATGTCCCCTATAACATTACACAGGAGGAAATGAAACGGGAAAGTCATCAGCTCAGACTGACAAATGACAGCAATTATCTACCACTGTGTTATTTTCTCTGAGTATTGACATAAAGCACTTTTTCTGGCAGTGTAGGGCTGGGGGCTCATGAAAACAGTTTTACGTCCCCTGCGACACTTGATGCATCTGCTCTTTTCTTAAAAGTGGGCCACTAAGAATAGGGTGCCCTGGAAAAGGAGAAACAAGGCAAAGGGTGCAGGGTGTAACTGCTATGGGGAGTACAGATGTGAGAGTGAGAAATGCAGCCAGAAGAAATGCAGGTGTGAGAAGTAAAGGCATCACCTCGAGGAGCAGAGCTGCCCTGCAGTCAGCCCTGTCTGACAGGGGTTTGGTGCTCACATACCCACACCCAAACTCAGTCCAGGGGTGATGCTGCCTCTGCCTGCTCTCGCAGCCCTTTTCAGGGGTTTCTCCATTCCCCTCCCCAGCCCTGCTCCTGCACCCTGGGCTGACTACAGCAGAGGTTTTCCCACCGGCTGGGTGGTGTCTCCTCTCCTGATGGTTTCCCAATGACCTGGCTGTCTCCCTTCCCTGCATTACACCACCTCAAGGATGGCCACCTTTTCGCCATCACCACTGTCCCTGTGTCCCCACAACTGCAGGTGATGACCAGGCTGGGCACTGGGTTGGTATTGCTTTGACACAGTCATTTGTTAATTTGTGGTTTGCATTATTGCAGATTTCATATTTGCTAAAAATAAGTTGCTTTTTTAGCTGGAGAATGCTTTTTTTTTTTTTTTAAATTTTAAGGTTTATTTTTATTCCTTGTGATAGGGTTTGTAACTTTAGGAACATTGCTGTAGGAGAGCTTTGTGTGAGCTTGGTCCACATGCCAACAGCTACTCACCATCACTAATAGGTAAAACTACTCAGGGATTTTAAACCTTTTAACAAGGCCTTGTCTAGACTGGTATTTAGTGGCAATACAATTAAATCATACTGCAGAAGAAAAAAAGAAAAAGAGATTAAATTATTTTAATTACCTTTTGAAGCCACTTCTCCCCTGCAGATGCCAGACCTCGATCTGATTTAAATTGGTGCACATCAGGTGTTGCTCCACTGATCAGTTGCTACACTGATGTAGCAGTAGCGTAAAGGTTAAAAGGATCATGGTGTTTTTATATAAGATAGACCTATAGCACAGCTATATTTGCAATAAATTTGTTCTTTTTCCTTTTTTTTTTTTTTTTTTTAGTTGCTACAAACTTTGCCAAAGGAGTCCCTTAGGATGGGATGTCACTCAGGTTGTCACTCATTTCTCATGTGAAATCCTCAGGATGCAAATACTGGGCATGAACCTTCCTGGGATGGATTTTCCATGAATGCATTTTCCATGCCTGTTCTCCATGGGCGTCTCCTCATCCCTGGTGCCACCCTGTCCTGCAGACCTGCAGTGTGGAGGGAAGACCAACCACGTTTTTGCTGAAGGCAGGTGCTCCCACCCCTGATTGAGAGGAGGCGTCTGTGGCCGTTCCACCTCTGAAACAGCCTCAAGGTTCCCAGCCTGGAGTGGGCAAGGGCTGGTCCATATGTATGTCTCTCATATCATCCCATTTATTGTTTCTCCATCATGCTGGGGCGGATGGCTTGACTGCCTTTCTCCTTGGACTATTCCAGCCTTCCCTCCACATCAGATGCATCTCTAAAGCCTGATACTCTTTCCCTAGACAATTAAACCTTCATTTGTTGCTTCCTTGCAACTCTAGATTTAAAAACTTTTTTTTTTTTCTGTTGGGTTAGGATTGCTTCCAACTTCCAATCCCCAATTTAGATTACACGCTCAGAAACTAACTCCAAACATTTACTGCGTTTGAAGGTCACAGTGCTATTGATTGATTTCCAGTTATAATGTATGTTGTCCTAACATGAGTTAAAAACATTCTGGGCTAAATCCAAAAATGCTGGGATCAAAGCATCTGGACTTGTTGCTTTCATGTTTGGCACATGAAGGGGCTGGCAGTCACCAATGTGGTCTTGGCTGGGCTATAGTTGTTTTCATTCTCTGATGTGAAACAGTTGGGAATCACAGACCCTCCAACAGTTATAGTGGACTAAATAAAAATTGGCTTAATAACCTGCCAAGCATTTGAAAGTGCCAGTCTCCAGAGTTTTTCACAACTTATTGGCTATGGCATGTTTTTCTTTTCATTTCTCTTGTGCTTTTTTCTTCCTCTCTCTCTCTCTTTTTTTTTTTTTTTTTTTTTTAAGAAAGAATTTTCTATAAAATTAGACTTTCACTTGGGTATTTGAAATAGGTAAAGTCTTCATCTCATCAGACTCAATTTATCATCTTTGATCTGACTTCACTCATTCCTTTGGCTGCTCCATCTGATTTTATAATTTAAAAAAAAATTATAAAAACATTTTTGCTATCTAACTTATCACATAAGAAAATAAACAAGGGCCAATTCCTTGGCTAGCCCATCCTAAAGATATCCCAGCACTGCCTCTGCATGTCAACTTTTCACTTTCAAATTCACTTTAAACAGACTATTCCTAAAGTTGTTTTTTTTTTATTAGTCTCCCTAAAAGTCTTCTATTTATATTTGCTGTTTATAAAATCGCATCCAGAGGCCATTGTGCAACGCGCTGCACATAGTCAAAAGCCATCAGGCTCCTGAGACAAACAATGGAAACACTTTACAGATGGGAGCTGTTGTACAGATGGAGGACGGGGGCAGGAGAGACGGGGAGGTTGGAGAGAGGAAGAATTATGGATGTTGGCCATGCTTGCGAAAGAAGCCAGTGGCAGAGCCAGGCACTTAACCCACGTTCCCATCCAATTGCTTCCCTACTAATTAATTTTCCTCTCTCATCCTTTTAGAAGGCACATTATAATTTTTACCCCCCTTGTCTCATGTTTCTGAAAAAATAAAGTGCTGGCGATTGAAAAATCAGATTCCTCCTGCGCGTCACACGTTTTTCAGTCGCTCTGGCTAATTTCTAGGAACTTTGGGTTGGCTTTTTTGGATCAGAAGTGGGGGCTGCCCCTGGAGAGGGCAGAACCAGGAAGGTCACTGCTTCCAAAGTAAAAGAGCTACTCCTGTTGTTTCCAGCCAGGCAGCACATCTCGTTACACGCTGGGTTGAAGTTTACACTCAGACAACGTTCAGTGCAGTCTATTGGTCAGAGAGAGCCACTCTGCTCCTCTTGCTTCCCACTCCTGACAGGTAATCCACAGAAAAAGCAGATTTATTGTGGCCCCATCAGTGGTTTAGCCTTGCACTAGACCTCGGCGTCCAAGATTGATGCTACCAGTGTTCTCTGCCCGTTCCCCCATGGCTCCAGCAAACATCTCCCGAGGGACCACGCGCTGCAAAACCCTTTTCAGCTGCCCAGGCTGAGCTGAGACTCCTTGGATTAATGCAACCGATATTGCAGGGAAAAATAGGAGGAGGGAAAGGACTATATGGTCCTTAACCTCTGCATGAAGAACACGGTCTTCTCTGACTGATTTTTAAGCAGCTCATTTCAAACATCTACATGAGGCTTCCAATCAGTTCTGGGACAGTAAAACTTGGATTGAAGAGAGAGTAAAAGCAGTTAAAACTAATGTTTTAGAGACAGTCAGGACATGAGGGATGAAGTGTTTAAGTAAAGAGATGATTTCAGTTCTGGCACCTTCAGCAGAGCTAAATATCTCCTTAGGACTTAGTAATAAAAAAATGAATGTGCTGCTAAGAAAACCAACACTCAGCACAAAAAGCACATTTACCATTAATATGTAGTCTAGAGTCATCTAAAAGTAAGATTACTTTATAGTAAAATGAATATAAATTTGGCTTGCTAAAGGATTTTGAGGACTTTTTTTGTGTTCAGGTGAAACATTGTCAATTGGTGCTGTGTGTGGCTGTATTTATAAAGTTTGCGTTTCATATTGCCATTAGAAAAACCCATGCACATTCTTTCCATGTAAAATAATTTTGTAAAATAACTTAGTCCAACAGTTACACCTAGTCTGAGTATCAAAGATTTTTTTTTTTTATATTTTTAATGTTTTGATTATAAGTGAGTAAATGAGCATATGTGCAATTATATTTTGGGTGCAATAGCTTCAGCCGCCACATTTTGGCATTTTATTTTATTAGCTAAAAGCTCACATATGGTTTCCATGTTCCCAATCTGGCTTTAAGGATGCAATGGTTGAATTAAGCAATGTTTCTCCTCACTCCAATTCCCTTAGATATACTTAAAAAGTCCATTCAGATTATAAAAAAAGTAAATTAAGGTTTATAATATTCAGAAGGTGGCCCATGGTAGTGACTAATACAGTGCTATCCTGTGAGTCCCCTTGCACCCTGCAGAACCTGTTAAAAGCCATGTTTCATAGTTCAAAATGTTAAATCACTCTATGATCCTGTGGGGCAGAGTCACGCCTGAATGCCAGCATATTTCCTTTAGGAACAACGATGCCATTGTATCAGCGTGAGAACCCACAGATAATGGGGTGGTCACCCCGTGTGGCCACCGGGATTTACAGGTCCTCCAGCACCTCCTCACATTGGACCTGGGGGATTTGGGCAGGATTTTGAGAGAGCCCCCGTTCAACACAGTCTGACAAGGCCTAGAAAAATGTCCTGAGGGAAGGAGCTCAGTCAGGGTCACCGGGGGCGTAGCTGTGAGGGTGATCCACAGGAGCTGAGCAGCGCGTGGGACAGAGGCCTGGGAGAAGGGTACAGCTCCAGGGAGGTTGTGAAAAGGGCAGTGAACAACTGTGTGTCCCGTGGGGTCTGCAGCAGAGGTGGTGTGGGTTGGGTGTGAGGAAACGCTGCCCAACTGCAGAGGTTGTGAAGCACTAAATGAAAAGACTGAAGTCAGTGAGTCCCTCGAGGGCAGCTTTGCAATAACTGCACAGGCAAACACAACGTCAGGGATGGTCTTGGCCTCGTTGCAGCAGCTTGGCTAAGTGACCTCCCGAGGTCCCAGCTAACCCTGCAGTCTGAGCTCAGCAAAATGCATCTATGGCATGCCTGGGGTCATGGAAACATGGGACTTCTTTACTGCACTGATGCAAAAGTAAATCAGATTCAGGATATCCCTCTTTTATCATAGAACCCTGGAGTGATCTGATTTGGAGGGGGTTCCTTTAAAGATCATCTTCTTCCAACCCCCCGCCATGGACAGGGACATCTTCCACTATCACAGGTTGCTTCAAGCCCTGTCCAACCTGGCCTTGGACACTTCCAGGGCAGCCACAACTTCTCTGGGCAACCTGTTCCAGTGTCTTATCAACCATCCTAATACAGGCTTGCTTCTCCAGATCTTCAAGTTTCCATCTAAATCCATCCAAATCCAGCAAAACATGCAAGTTTGAACATAACCCATATCCATAGGTACACTTAAGTATGGGATTAAACAGCTTGCTGAATGGGGTCCCTATGTTGCTAAGGATTGGCTGTTAGTCTTGGCTCTTTTTTCAGCTAAATTGAGATGGGAAAAGGTTTCCACACTGGGATGAAGCCAAGGGTTTTTTCTCTCCCTTTCTCCTTTTTTTTTTTCTTCTTTTTCTCTCCAAGAGAACAAGATAGATGCCTGACAACTGTTTCTATCTTGTTAATATCCTGGAATTTAGGCTTTTGGGTGTGGGAAATTCAAGAGCAAACCTCTGCTCAGACACATTCAGCTGAAGGTTGTAATCCCAGTTCTCACACATGTGAGCTACCCTGACCACTGGGCACTTTAAAACAGCAAAATTCTTGGGATTTGGGTAAATCACAGAATAAGAAGTGGAGAGAGTTTAAGGGATGTTCTAAGTTCATCTGATCCTCCGCAGGGCTTTGGTGTTGACAAATGATTTTATAAAATTGTATTTTAACTGAACTGTCCTAACAAACTCTAAACATTCAACAGATATTTTATAGGGGGTGACCATTATTTTTTCCAGTTCTTTGGAGATACCAAACTTTCATAACTTTGCCTGGAGTTACGGAGAAGAAGATGACCTCAGCTTTTCTGAAAATCAGCTGTACGTCCCATGTTTGAGAACAGAATTACCGTCTGTGATCACCTCTAAAAATGTAGACCTTGGATGCCTTCCCTTCTTAGCACCAGTGAAATGAAATAATCAAAACACTGAGAGTGGGGAGAACAAGTGAATACTGTGCTGAAAATTCCACACAGTGCCTGGACTGGTCCACACGGACACACAGTCTGCAAGATCAAGAGATGCTTCAGCCCTTCTGCTGACACTTGAAAAAAGCACTACAAGGTTTTAGGAGGAAAAACAAATTAATGGAAACATCCGCTTAAAAGGACCGTTTCTAATCACTGGTACTCCATTCATTACGGGCCTGAGAGGTTCCAGAGACAACAGAAAACTATGCATTGTTGCAATGCCAAGAGCAAGAGAGGCAATATGGATGCTGTGCTGCTTCTCACTCACGGCAATCTGAACCTTTTCATGCCCTGCCCATCTCGCCCAGCGCGTTTGTCACCCAGAAGGTTGTGGGCACTGCGTCACCCGTGACCAAATGGGACCCTTCCAGGCAGACACAGCTGGCCTGGGACGCTGGCACTGGAGCTGTGTCACTTGCACAGCCCAAAGAGCGACATAAAGCAGACGCTGGGCAAGGATTTCTGCCCCGTGCATTGTCAAGCTGAAAAGCTTTTACAGGAGGCAAAGTTTTTGATGGGAGGTAAAAACACAGCAGTAATTTAATTAACAATACCTCAAAGTCTTCAGAGAGCCACAAGGCTGAAGTTTTCCCAGGGCTGCTGTGATAACCTCGTTAAAATTTGGACAATATTATTTAATCTTTGCTCCATAAGCCAGACTTCTGACGTTTCCCCAGTGTCCCTGCAGCGTGGCAGTGACGTTACAGCACAGGCTCTCCAGCGTGATGAAGATCCAGTATGTCACAGGTATCCCAAGAGCAGTTTGAAAAACTGCATCTCAAACCTGGAAAGACACACGCACTAAGATAGGGCTCTTTCAGAAAACAAAGCATCAACCTTTCACCAGAACTTGCTTCCAACCCGTGTCTAACAGAGGGCAGGGCTCACAATTTCTGATTAGTCCCTAAGGAACCTGTACTCAAAGTACTCACTGCTTCACCAGGTAAGGCAGAAATAACCCTGCTTTTCCCCATATTACCTGCACTGAGGTCAACAGGCCATAACCAGGAGCAGGATCAGCTGCCACAGCCCACGGTAAAGTCCATCGCAGGCTACTGGAGTCACCAACCTCTGTTGAGTTTGATCAAGCCAGAATGGGTTAAGAAATGGGTATGTGTGGTGAAATTGCGCAACTTGCTTTGTTTTGGCACTATATATATTCTAAACTAATGATCTTGGCTAAGATAGGCTTTTTTTTTTTTTTTTTTATCTTTCTTTTTAGGCCTCTTGTAATTTAATCTTACCCAAAACTTTATGGAAAGAATACATATTCACTTTATGCCAATCAGTGAGGATTAGAACTTGCAAAGACTACTTTTTTTCATGCTATTTCGCATCTTGATGCAGTTTTCTAGATCTCTTAAACGTGAAAATAAACAAACATCCATACATCTGGGAGCAGATTTCCAAGTGGAGCTCAGCGCCAGCTTTTTTTCCCTTTCCTGAGCGCTCAGCACCCACAATGGGGCCAGTTCAGCTAAACCAGGGCCAGGTTTCCACAGAAACACGGCGATCTGGAGGCTCCCTTCGTGACAAATATGCACAGATCCATCGTTTTAACTCATCCTCCCACCCAGCAATGATAAAATGACACAGCGCTGCAGCAGCAAGAACATCAGCTATTGATAACAGCAGCAACGACCCTATGGTGGACACATAAACAGCTGGGAGGAATGTTGGCCGCGGAGGGCGATTGCTCAAGTCCCCAGTGAAGGCCTGAGTGTTTGCTTATGTTCTCGCTTGGCAAGATACGGCACTATCAGGATACTATTTAGTGTTTGAGCAACAGTATCATTTCTGACATGCCACTGATTCCTCCGAGCGCAAGAGAGCCACTGGGAGGGGGGATACGCTGTTGGTAACTGCTCTTCCTTGCCGGTTTGCTGGGCCTAGCCCTGATTTATGAAGTGCAGCTCTGGACAGGATGTTGCCAGTTGAGGCTGCGAATTGCGTGTCAGCTGCAGAATTCAGGGATGACCTATGTCCTGCAGGGAAATGGCTCTACACTGGACAGAAGATGATCTGAGCAGGTGTTTTCCATCTCCAGTCTTTACGGTGACTGGAGTCATTCAGTTTGATGGCTGCCAAGTGCACATTTAATTGGATAGGAGAGAGAGCTGGGTGAGCAAAACAGGCAAGCCTTGCCCTTATTCATACAGCCTGATGAATTTCTTTCTGCTACAGTCTCCCCTGTTTTCCATTTCCTTTCCACAAACATCTGAGTGAACCAAATCCATGGAAAAGCAATCCCATGGTCTCATGTAAATGAGTTACTGGGAGTAATTTTTGCACATACAAATACTTGGGCTGGTAATTAGGGGACAATAACGTCATGTGCCAGAGAAACCACATGGTCAGACATTGGGTATCTGATCCACATCTAAATATACACAGAATCATGGAATTATTAAGGTTGGAAAAGCCCTCTAAGACCATTGAGTCCAACTGTAAACCCAGCACTGCCAAGTCTGCCACTAACCATACCCCTAAGCACCACATTTACATGGTTTTTGAACACTTCCAGGGATGATGACTCCATCATTTCCCTGGGAAGCCTGTTCCAATGCCTGAACACCATCTCAGTGAAGAAACTTCTCCTAATATGCAACCCAAACCTCACCTGGCACGACCTGAGGCTGTTTCCTCTTGTGCTGTCACTTGTTACCTGGGATAAAAGATCACCCACCTACAACCTACAGTCAGTTGTAGAGAGTGAGAAGGTCCCCCTGAGATTCCTCTTCTCCAGCCTAAACAACCCTCTTACAGATAGATTTTACTATCAAACACAGGAGTGGTGAACAGTCACACACACACACAAAAATGATTTTTAGAGAAATTAGTGAGAAAAAAAGTAGGGAATAACAGTTACAAGGATCCTCTTCCTTGTAAGACATTATGTAGCACGTTTGAAACAACTTTCAATGCGTGTGACTGCTCTGCATGCTGCGTCTTTTTCACGGGAATTTTTTTCCAGCATTGTAAAAAAAACCCTCAAACCCCCACAGTTATTTGCTCACTGTTTGTAACACTCTGCAACTTTAAAAATTCTTCCTCCCCAGTGCAAACATACTTCCTCAGAGAGGCAGCAGCAGAGCCCCGCTAAGATGCTTAAGAGGAGGTCAAGAGAAAAGCCATTTACCAGGGGAATCTCTCTCAGTCCTTAATACATTTTTATTACTACCTATGCACACAGTGTTCTCTCAGAGGCTAGATGAATAAATATGCCTCTTTTGAGCAAACATTTATAACGCTATTTGAACACGGGGGAAGAACAGTTTCAGCTTAAAAATGATACTCACACCATGTTTACATTTTTTTTTCCCAAGCTGCAGTTAAAATGAAACTATCCAGACAGACATTCAGCATGAGGCTTGGGAAAGATTGTTTCTTTTGGCCACTTCCACTACAGAATTTCACCTAAAAATGAAACACAAAAGATTGAGGGTTGTTTTTTTTTGGGGGGGGGGAGATAGGGGAGGAGAAATACAAAAGAAAGATTTGTTTGTAGATGAATTACTCTGTGCAAATCCATCCAAGAACATCAGTGTAATTGCTCATTAATAAGAGACTTGGAAGATACTTAGAAATGTTTCTCTTCCTTTGAACTTTCTGAAGGTAAACACAGTCCTTGAGCTGGTGATGTACTTGTGCATGGACTTCACTTGGAGTGAAGGGGTACCCCTTGCTTCCTCCTACACCACCCAAACCCCAGCCGACACAGCTCTCGTCTGCTTTGGGGCGCTCTGGGCTCAGCTCTCGGTGGCAGATCTGCCCCTGGGGGAGGAACTTTCTCTCTCTTTTTCAGCTCTTCACCTTCAAATTTTAAATTCCTGAGGTTAGGGAGCAGCTCTTATTTTATCAGAAGATGGAGGAATGAGCTGGACCTCTGGACACTATCCCAGCAGCATTCCTGATGCCAGTTTTAAGAGGACTCCTCACACACTAGAAGTCAAGGAGCGCTGAAGGGCTTTCCTGGCCAGGACTGCAGGAGGGTAATTAGCCCCTGTAAGGATCCTGGTCCTCTGAGCTGTGAGAAACTTCAAATCCCACTGACTTCACTGGCACTTCAGGGCACTCAGCACCTTCCAAGATTAATTCCTCAAGCAGGGAGAGCTCTAGAAACATATATATTAGAGCACTTTAAGTCTTCAGTTGCAGTAGGGCTCTTTCTGGTGAGCCTGACAAAGGACAGATTATATATTATGCCATGCCATAAACTTCAGCAATCTAAGAATTCTGAAAATACCCCGTTCTATTACTCTGCTTGCTTTGACATGAAATATTAAACACCGCTTACCAAAGTAACATTATTGAACACAGATGTCCACTATCACATTCAAATTGTTCAAGTCAATCTAGGTTTATATATTTTCTTTACTTAAGCGTGTGTATAAACCCAAGTGTGCCCTGACAGTAATGATTTCACAATATACTATATTCAATTAAGGAGACAAATATGCATTTACATTTTTATCAAGCTTTTTTCACACACACAAACACACACACACAAGCTCCAGCGCCAACTTATTTTTGACATTTGGTGGAAAATAAAAGGAATAGAAAGGGTGCCACCTACTGAGTCGCTCAGACATTTTTGGAGGCCGAAAAATCGTACAAATTACCAATATGTTCTTTCCAGTTAAAAATAAACAAACCTTCGAGCTATATTTATAAGCCTGTGGGAATACAGCCACAGGGAGTGTTTTCCTTATCAAATCACTCAGTGACTAGACCTCTTACCAGGGTGTGGGAGACCCCAACTCCAGCTCCCTGTTTCTCAGCAGGTTTGAAGCCATCCATTCCTCCACAAAACCCGAGAAAAAAAGAGTCAGTCTGTGTCATCACAGTCCACGAATACCTTTTGCAAGCAATGGGTGTCACAAGACACGAGAATCCAGCAGTGCTGCAGCACCACCGTGACCCATGGCACAGGACCCGTGTCATTTAGCAGCCTGTCACTAATTGGGAAGGTATGTTGTCAAGTAGCTTGCTCATACACTTTATCAACCAGATGAGATTTAGGCAGGCACCTAAATTTACTAGGTGAAAAGGTGTGTCAAGGCTCAAGAATGAAGACAGGCTCTCAGTACCACTTCAAACGCCAATGTCCCTTTTTGACATCCATCAAGGCACAGCCTTGTCTTTAAGATCCTGCGGAGTGACGCAGAAATATAGAAGGTGACAGGCTAGTGCTGCAGTTTCCTCTCTTGGGGAGGATAAATTATCAAAATAAACTTCAATGTTGCCTTGATATCAGGCAGAGAAGTCAACACTCGTGGCTTTTTTTTTCAGTGATAAAGGTACACAGCCTGGTCAGCCTTGACATTCCCAAGGGAAAGTCAGTGAAGAGCTCTGTAAATACACCTTGAGGCAGGAAGATCACAGGCTCTGATAAATCAGGAGTTTGTCTCTGATCTGAAGCCAGTGACAAAGCAATAGCTTCAGAAGGATGGGGCACTTACCAGCAATCCCTCCTGACTGACCATCAACACAGCTCTCCTTCGTTCCCCTGTGCAGCCTCTAACAGAAAAGGTAGGATGTGCCAGCCATAAGGAGTTTGTTGCTTAACCTCCTTCCACACAAGATGAAAATCAAGTTGATTTACTTTGGAAGAGTTGAAGTCAGGACTGAGAGACCCCCAGGTCTTTATTCTTCCTGATTGCACACACACCAGAGAGGGGACGCTACCTGATGTCAGGTGTGCCCCATGTCAGGGGAATGACACAAAAAGCACAAGTCTGAGATTTTTTTTTCATCTCTGATGAAGTGGGTCAGCCCTGAGTCTAAAAAAGGATAGATTCAAAATCACAGAATCTCAAGGCTGGGCAAAAAAATAAAAACAAGTAAGATTTTCAATACTATGATAAGAAGGCACTGGCATAGTTAATTTTTCATTATGGACCACCATCTCTTCCCTAGTGCTGGTTCAGAATGGATCCCAAGTGTGTGCCCAACACACCCCATTAATCCCTCCCTGCTGAGTGCAAGCTCATTTCCCTGAGCCCTCACCAGACCTGCAGATGCAGCTGTATCTCGGTCTTGGCAGATTCAGACAGACCAGAGGTTTCCACAGTTATTGTGTATTTAATATTTGCCAAAGCTTCTTGTGTTGGGGACTGGTGTAGCAATTACATACTTGGGAAAATAATTGTGAAACGTTAACAAGCCCTTATTGTTAACAGGTATTTCTGGCAGAGATTCCTTCAGGGCAATTTGGACCAGGCACCCCAGTGGAGCCGGTAATGGCATTTTTCCCAGGGGGACCTTCAAAGTCTCCTGTGTGGGGCTTTGTTTTGCTGGCAGCAGAGGCAGGAAGAAATAGAGTTTTCAACATCCTCCTTCGTGCCTACTCAAAATAATACATTAGCTTACGGACCATGATGCTTTCCACGTCTCCCATGACTTGGAACACACTCATCACGTGAGGCTGCAGCAGGCGCTGGAGCAGGGATTATGTACTTGAGATAACAAGGGCTGTGGATCCATCCCTGTCCCAGCTCCTCAAGCGTTCAGGGCCTGCTTTCTGCTTGCACAAGCCCTTGCTGAGATATGCATAAAAATGGATTTTTACTGCTGCCATGTGTGGTGAAGTCATCCTGTCTCAAGCCCTTACAGAGCTTTTTGGATTTTTCTCAGGGGAGGCAGCCCTGGCTCTCTAGAGGACCCTGTGTGGTAGCTGGGCTGCACACCTGGGAGCAGTACTGGGGATTTTTTAACATATTTAAACAAAAAAACCCCTAAACAACCCCCAAAAAGTTTTGTTTTGTTTGTTTGTTGGTTGTTTGTTTTTTTTTTTTTGTCTTGTTTGATTTTGGTTTGGTTTGGTGGCTTTTTTGAAGGTAGAAATCAGAAATAAGAGAAAATACACTACAAATTCATCACGATGCTATACTCAGTATAGAGTAAAAAAACTGAACTCAAAGTACTGATGCACCAAGTCACACGTCTCGTTATCCCCACGTTATCAAACCAGTGACACTGAACTACCAAATTAATCTGCAAAGCTGCCCAAGGGCAGGAAATCTCCAGCTAACACTCTGCAGCAAAAGGGTTTGCAACAAGAAACCAAAGCACACCAACCCCCGCCAATGCTCTCTTCAAAGATTTTCCAGGTGCTTGACATTCACCTTAACTTTTTAAGTAATAAAACTTGAGGAGAGGATTCCCGTTGGATCAGAGGGGAGACTTAGCTACAACAATAGCTGAGCTGGCAAACCAACTCCTTTCAACACGTTCTTGAGTTTGTATTTTAAGTGGTTTTGCCACATTGGCAGCCAAAAATAACTATTTTCTGATCAAATTCACTAGTTCTTGTTAAATATTTTAACAGGCTAAATATGACCGTGAGCAGTTCTAATAGTCCTTCAAGCTGTCTGTTCAAACCTCTTACTCTTGAGAGGGTGAAGGGCTCCAGAAGAGGCTGGAGCAGAGCAATGCCCTGGCCAGAGTGGTTGTTGTGAGGCTGTTCCCGCAGCATTCCCAACCCTTATTACCCAGGAATACAGACCATATTTAATGCGATTCTATTGTGCTTGCTGTTTTGTGCTTCATATACACCCTTATTGTTAAAGGGATAATTAAGAGCAGCCTCCCCCTGTGCCTGGTAGTGCAAGGCCAAGATCCACAACGGCTACCACAGCAGAAATGTCAGAGAAAAGGGAAAAAGAGCAAATGGAAATGCAGGAGTCACCCCACAGCCTCTGCTTGCACTGATCCTACTCTTTGCTGGTGACGTACAGCAAGGAATCCTAATGCGGGTCTTACAGGCTAAATAAATCATTTGGAACTGTGTTTCTGGTTAAAAAAAGCCTCAAGCTGCGAAAATTAGAGAATTTTCATTAAGTCACTTTGTAAGTAATTTATGGTTACTCCAAGACTTATAAAATAACAAAGAAATGACAGGCCGGTTTCTTGTTCATGAGAACTGGAAAAACAGGACAGAATTGATGGGAACATGGAGAATTTCCACCCCAAACATGGCTCCATTTAACCAACCAACATACACTCAGTTAACAATGCTGCTCCCACACTGAAAAATCTCCATGGCCACCTCCAAAATAGGGGACAGATATGAGACAACCCTTGGAATTCACAAGAGGTTTCTTTCACATTTCTGGATGAACCAAGAAGGATCTGTAGGTAGAAAGAAAACATGGATTCAAAGTACAGAAAACTCAGCTGTTGGGGAACCAATGTGGTGGTTTCAGGGCAGGATCATCACCTTGATACCTTTGTGTAGCCTCTGCTCGGATGGGCCTTGGTCTGTGACTGTGGTTAGTAGGTTTCACTTAATATATTAATTAATTAGCCATTATTCAACCTCTGAGGAGCAGCAAGCCTAACTCGCCAATCTCTTACCCCAAGAAATCACAGATCTTAAACTAATTAATTAGCTTAATTACCATTAGGCTCTTGGAATCACTAGAGGGCGAAGAAAGCACATGCCTCAAACCAAGATACTGCATCTGGAAAGGAAAAATCACCCAGTAGATGATGGCATGAAGCATTTATACATTAACTATAATATCTGCACCACATGCAGCTTCTCAAGATGTTTTGCTGTCATCAGCTTACTAAAAGATAAAGATTTATTGGGCTATTACTGAAAAGGAAGCTAGATACTGCCAAATGGCACGGACAGTTAGATGACTAGTTGCTGACATCTTTATTCATATATAAAACAACACCACTGAGTTGTATTTTTTTTAACTACCATGCTTGAAGGAACCAACAAAGCAGTGCCTTATCATACAGCACTTTTAAGTCGTTTTTGAATCATTCATGGGATTTGGATAGCTGTTTTTATTGTGTGCATACAGAGTATTCTATTAGCACCCTGTGAACTTCTAGTGCTGACTAAAATAAGAGATAAGAAGTGCTGGCTGCAGATTGGTATAACAGCTTCTGGAGATGCTGAGGGACCCTCCCACGGAGCATTGCTCCCTGAATACAGTCACAAGGTCACTCTTACTCTGGTGCCATATATCTTAGAGGTTGCGAAAAATTTCTTCCCCGTGAGGATGGTGAGGCCCTGACATGGTGAGGTTGCTCAGAGAAGCTGTGGCTGTCCCATCCCTGGAAGTGTCCAAGGCCAGGTTGGATGAAGCTCTGAACAGCCTGGTCTAAGTGAAAGGTGTCCCTGTCCATGGCAAGGGGTGGAACAAGATGAATTTAAGTTTCCTTCCAACCCAAATCATTCAGTGATCCATGATTTTTGAACATTTAAGTGCTGGAGAGACCTGGCTTTTTAAAGGTGTAAGACACAGACCGGTTCTAACTCTGCATATGTTGAGAATATTATGGTTAAATATTCCATGCCTACTTTTTGATCAGCTCTTAATAGCAACCTGAAAGGTTACTGCAGTAACATCAACTACTTCTTCAACAGTTTAAGTATTGCTTCTAATAAACAAATTACTGAGTAAGTTGCAAGGCTTATAACAATTATTTTTAGAACATATGTTAAAAAGATGACAGACCAAATGAACTTAATTATTCTATTCCTTGTTGAAAACTGCAGGAAAAGTGAAGTAAATCATGTAAGACAGAACCCAGCAGTATTACAAGGCTCAGTTTAAAACATTTGCCCAAAAATTTAAAAAGGATTCCAAGCCTGCAGAGCTGCTCTCCCAGAAGCTACCAAAAGCATAGCTGTCCACTTTTGCTCTGACAGCTTGATATACCGTCCCCCCTTTTTTACCCATTTTGAATTCAATTTAGCATGCTACTTCCAATTATCCAGCACACACTTATTGCATTATTTGGCATTGAACAGGCACATGTGCTCCTTCAGCTCCTGCCAGTGTGAGAAGACAATACCCTGAAGGTGAACCAGGCCATTTGTTCAGCAGTATTAGGCTCTGGGAAGTGTCCAAGCAGGCTGATGGAAGCCCACAGGTGTGTGGTTTCAAATGCCTTCAAAGTGCTTCATGCCCAAGTCTTCCAGAAATGCTGCACTTCATAACCATCCTCTTCCAGCAAGATTTATGCTGTGTTTTGAATATTTCTGATACTCTGCGGGCTGAGTGCCAGAAACCTCTACTTACCAGTCTCAGTCACAGGCCAGGTTGCTCTGGTCAGGGATCATACACGAACCCATTTGTGCACAGGCCACTTTTTATTCTGTACAAACCAATAAAAGCAGGTGTGATTTCAGTCTGTTTGCTCTGAACACAAATTACAGAATCACAGAATATGCTGAGCTGGAAGGGACACACAAGGATCACTGAGTCCAGCTCCTGGTCCTGCACAGGACCACCAAGAGTCACATCATGTGCCCGAGAGTATTAGTTCAACAGAATAAAGTTTCATTCGCAACACAAACCTGCTGCTTCAAGACTACCAATAAAGGAAAAACAAGAACAAGTTTTAATGACATGTTTATATATAAAAAAAATCAGCATCCCTTCACTATGATATGTATACAACAGAAAGTACAGTACAGATCTGAGATACATCCCACATATTCCTTGAAGAGGGGTTACAAATTCACAAAGACATAATATATTGCTATGCAAGTGCTTATTAAAAGCAATAAAAAGAACAGAATGAACGAATTTATGCTCTGCAAGTCTGAGATTTGGTGTTTACTGCTGGAAATTGCTTTACACAGTGTCAGAATTTAAAGCTTTTACCCTGCAAAAGAATTACTGGGCACAGTTGCAGCTCAAGCATGGAGCTGCTCAGTCAGCCACAGGTCATCCTGCAGGAAAAGTCCTTCAAGAACTGGCGAGTGAGAAGGTTCTAGCCTAAATATAACAAAATTAACACAAGGATGGGAGGATGGAGGTTTCTTGATCCATCAGTTCTCTCAAAGATTATTCTTAAGCTTACTTTGCTCTGATAAGAACTTCAGTTCTAACAGAGCCACTGCTTGATCTACAGTATGAAGCCACAAGGGCTCCAAAATATGTCTTTGCCTTTTCTGGGAAGGACATAAAGGTATTATTTCCATGTTTGTCCCATTGGCAACTCCTGACACTATGCTGGTTATTACTTACACAAACAGAAATCTGCAGCCAATCAAAATAATATGGTTGGCAAGGACTCTGGGCAAACTTTAATAGCTATGGTGCTTCAACATAAAAAGGATAAAAGCAGAATAATAATTTTTGGCAAGGGAAGCGGGGAATTTTTTAAATTCTGATTGTTTTCCTATGAGAATAGTGTTAGTGAAGTCTAACTTGAAACATGTTGTTCTGGTTTCATGAATTCGCATTGAGCAAGATTCTGCTGGACCCACTGAGTTACACTCCACTTATTTCTACTCCAGCTGAAGTTATCTGGAATACACAAGGTAAGAGAGGGGGATTTGGCACGGAAACTGCATGGCTGAAATAATTCCAATGTCTTTCTGAAAGGAGTTATCTGCACATGCAAGTGTGTTGCAGAGGAATTCACAGAGCACTCTCTTCAAGAAAGTGTAATTAACTTCAGCCTCCCGGGAAATGGGGAGCCAAGAAAGGCCTTCGCAAAGTGGAAGATGGACATCAATTTAACTATAAACTCCATTTTCACTGAAGTTTCCACTTTCATTTTCCACAAGCCCCAGTGCTATGGTCAGGACAGTATCACCCTGACACTCTTTCACTGGAACCTGATGAAGGAAATAAGCAGAGTTCTATTAATTTAGTAGCTACAGTCACTTGCCAGAAAATTAATCTATGGATGAGCTGATTTAGTAGCTTTTTCATTAAAAAAGTCCATGCTGTCTAATAAAGTTTTCTTTGTAGGTAAAGAATTAGATAAATGGGTTAATCTGTGGTAACAAGCAGAATCAAAACATAATAATGACATCATAAGTAAACTTCTTTAATTAATAGTTAAAAATGTAAAGTTACGGCTCTTCTAGCAAACAAAATCCTGTAAACATTTTCCCTCCCTTGTGAAAAAAGTGAAAACCTTTGGAAATAGAGAACCAAGACAAGCCATTCCAAACTACCCCAATCAAAATTCATGTTTTAGGTTTTTTGAAATCTTTAATTCCAATTTTTACCTCTAAATGACTGTACTTTGTTTTGGGACAGAAAGTCATACTGAGCCCCAAATCAGAATGATCTCTTTGATGGCACTGAGGGGAACTTCTTTCTCCAAGGCAGTATCATAAAGAAGCTAAGAAGTATTTTGAAGGCAGAATGAATAAAAAAGACTATTGCATATGAATGGTTTTGTATGAATTGGCAGTTTTTGATTTAAAAAAAGGTTTGCTGAAATATTTCCCAAGCAGATCTACTTGGTCCTCTAATCCATTGGCACAGGCTCAGTATCCATCTCCTAAAATATGTGTTTCATCATGTACCTAAAATTGTGACATTCTTTAAAAACACTTAACACAAAAATCTTTTATTTCCTTATACTACATATTTACAATCCTATTATCAAGGTACTGTGGAAAATGTAAACAAGTGTACACAGGTGTAAATAATATGGCTTGAGAAAAGTTTCCCCTTGGATTAGCTGCTCGAGTCACGTGTCAGTACACAAAAATAAGAGCAAAACAGTACATTTGATAAATTTTGCTGTTTGACAGCAGTGTCAGGGTTTTATGCATTAAGTCCTGAGTAACCACATCAGTCTCTGGGCATCTATCCCTGAACTGGAATGTTGGATGGCCCGGAATGGGGCCTGTGGAGGGTCACCAAGGTAAGAGGGGCTGGTGCAGTTGGGCTGAGGGGAACAGGGTCTGCTCAGCCTTCAGAAGAGAAGGCACCACTGTTTAGTCAACTACCCCATGGGGGCTGTAGAGGAGATGAAGCCAAGCACTTCTCAGAGATCCGTACTAAAAGGATGAGAAGCAGTGGACCAAAGCTGAAACTTAGGAAATTCTCTTTGGAAAACGGGAAAAATAAAAATAAAAAGCATGAAATCTTCACTAGGACAGTGGTGGTGGGATCTCCATCCCTGAAGATATCCAGAACTCAGCTGGGTGAATCTCTGAGCAACCCCCATTTAACTCTGAAGTTGACCAGGCTTTGAAGGGAACCCTGGACCTTCAGAGGTCTCCTACAACTTTACTCTCCTGATGATTCTACACAAAATTTTGAGTGCAATGAGACACTTGCATTACTATTGTAGTTTGGCTCTGCAGTAAACACATAGTTAAGATCAAAATATGTCAACTGCTCAACTTGAATTGTTCTTCTCCAGCAGTTGCTAAGATTATATCTCATTGTCTCATTTACCTTATCAGTTCCAGTACAGTGAAATGGCTCCAAATGCACGTAACTGTAGGATCAGACCCAGGCCTTCAAATCTCCAAAAGAACATTCAAAATGTCACAGCCCTACTGAAAGTCATATGCTTTTGACTAGTTTTGGAACAAGAATTTTGTCACATTTACACTGAATGACCCTTCCATCAACGTTTTCAGAGCTCTACAGTAGAAATGACAAGGGATCAGCATCAACCACATTGATTTTCTGGTTGAAAGCACAGTTGGTTAATTAATTTTGACACATTCACAAATATCCTTACTTTCAGTACCTATGAAGTGATGAATAACAACAATAAGACTTCGAAAAAATACCTCCCAAACCTATTGCTTCCAAGAGATCACAGCTTGAATTAAACTCCCAGGTGAGCAAGTGGCACTTGCTTTGTCCTGGACAATTAATCATTGCAGATGTGTTCAAGACCTGAGGTGAGCTGTGGGGTAAGATTGTTTCCTCACCTACTCACCCAACCAACTGGATCCTACTTCACCAACTCATCACTTATGCAACCACAACAACCAAGGTCTTAAAAAATCACAGATTACCATCAATTATTGTAATTTTGCCTCTCCTAAGACAAAAATCTGCTCCTGCAGCTCATTATGGTGGGTGAATGGAGTGTGAACACAAGACCTGGAACTGCCTATATGTCCATGTCTACTGAGCCCACGGTCCTGATGCCCTTTCCTAAGTGCACTTTTGATAGAGTCAGAATTGAGTGGTTACTGCACAGCTTTGTAACTTCTAACCTAAAGAGGCATAAAGAGGCACTCTGAAATCTTTTAGTCTGGTTAACTCAGGATATTAAAATATAGAACATAAATTCTTTATAACAACATAGCCCTATACCGAAAGAACAACCTGTCTAAAGAGACAAAATAGCACCAAAATGTCTTTGTTGTATGAAGTCACCAACAGCAGCTGTTGAATGGTATCAGGACTGTTTTAAGCTGAGTCAATAATAAAAAAAATTGTGCAATAAAATCATAAAACCCACAGAGATTATCTTTAAACATCTATCTTTGTTTACTGTCTGCTTTCTCCATCCAAGATAAAAGCTCTTCTGCTTTAGCAGGTACTGTTTGAGGAGATCTGCTGCCCAGTTTGACTTGACAAACCACTGAAACTCATCTGACATGATGTGAGAATGCAGAAAGCCAGGAGAGCTTGACAGGTGACACCACTCTCTTTGGAAGATGGATTCAGACATAAGCAAGATACAGACAGAGACCTTCCAATCAGTTAATCCACACTAGAAATGCAGTAGATGTTCTTAAATTAATTAAGAACTTCTTGGGAACTGTGGTGGATTCTTCTTCAGCTGCAAGTTTAAAATTGGACTGCATGTTTCTCTGGAACACACACAGTGTCATTCAAAGAAGAGTCAGTTTGGTGAATCCCACCAGTTTCTGTGCAGTGTGACTTTGCAGTGGATCTGTACCAGCTTCATAATCTGTGAAACACTCATTAAACATGGTGCTGGTTGTCAGAAGGGTTTAGAAAGTCCCTGATACGTGGTGTGGCTCACTGAACATTGATGTGTTACATGCTGCTTATCCTGATAGTCTCTGGAGCTGGTCTTATTAAAAACATGTCCGAGCTTTCAAGTGATGAATTATATTAATATCAGAAAGAACGTCCAGAGTAGATTAATGGAGGGGCAAAAGGCTAGGAATAAGTACATGAAACAGATTCAGCTTTTTAAAAGGATCCAGCTACTAAATGCCCTCTGTAGTCTTCCACAAGAAGTGTGAATACTTCAGTACAATTCAAGCTGAATTGAATAACTGTTTTCATATCCAAATTCAAATACCGTCTGTGCATATAAAACAGTTCATTTATTAGTCCAAATGTTACTGTTGTAGAGCTCTTGGAAAAATACTCCCTCTTTCTTGAGTTTGTTCTTCATTAAAAGGAAGCTTTGCAGGGCCACCTAGAGAATGAAGTAGAAACACGGTTTCAGGTCTATATAACATAATACCGAAATAGTATATAGATTATACCATTTACACTTAAATAATTCAATAAATGGTAGCCCTGAAAAGAAGGTAGGGGAAAGTTACATCGTCCTCCTCACTGAGGCAGAGAGCAGGCAAAACACCTCTCGAATGGGAGGTTCCCAATGTATTTCCTAAACTAAAGGAGGAATCGAGAGGAAACTTCCATTCCATACTATACCTCATTAATAAGACGTGTCTAAATAATTGATACTCTTGTCCAAACACTGACCACCACCGTGGGCAACAAAAAATTTAGGCTGCACACTGCCAGCCTGTGTTACCTTCTCTGCAGGTTGGCCCCATCCACGTGGCTGGGCAGGCGCAGTTCCCGTTGTACGGATTGCACTGGGATTTGCTGGCACATTGGCACCGCAGGGAGCAGTTGGGGCCATAGCGGTCTGACCTGCATCCTGGAAGGACAGAGGTGTTTGGAAGAGGTGGAACACTTCCTAGCAGTCTCCCTGTTCTTTGGAATCAGGAAGCTACTTAGACACCTACATCTGTTAACATTAAAATATGACATTTTGGAAAGCGCTGCAGCCTTCAAGTTTCGTCTGCCACATGGTCTGCCCAAACTGCAGCCCAGCTGTCCCGAAGAAGTTCCCAGAATGGAAATCATTACTGGTGTAAAAACAAGGGTTGACAGCCCAACAGAAAACATCTTGGGATCTGCTCAGGAAAGTTACTGTCAGCATCCTGGATCCACACTATCTCCTGCCCCTCTCCTTCCTGCACGGCTTGGCTGTCAGCGGGTGCCGGCCAAGAGCCTTCACTCACAGAATGTGGAATTGAAAATTAATCCATTTTATATGCACTCTTATGTCTTGCTCCGGTTGCACAATTCTGCTGCCTCCTGGCAACTTAAACTCACAAAAAAAAAAAAATCAAATCACACTTCCAAATACAAATATGTTTCATACCTAGGCTGGAAAATCCTCACCGCAATTTTTTATGCATCAGAGGTAGAGGCGTGAAGGGAAAGTGAGCAGCAGGTCACAGGGCAGGGTGTGAAGTACTCTGCAAACAACAGCCCTGTCTCCCTCGCCTCGCTGGGAAACCCTGCAAGCACCCAGGGCCTTTGCTTTCTCCCAGGAGCACCCTCGGGTAAATAAAGCTCTGCTGAGACCCCCCATCAGCTGCAGCCCCAGCACGTGGGAGAACTCGCCCTGTGTGCTCCGAGCTTGGCCTTTTCAATTAGGAAACGTTATGAGAAAAGGTCTCCTCAAACACCTCTGGACCTGATTTTAATTTATGTAATACCACATTTTCATGTTAATAACAATGTGTATTTAAGACATCTGTTTGAAAGTCTGCAATGTTAATTTACTACAGAAAAAGAACGCCCATAAAAGTCTGTTATATTCTCTCTCTCTCTTTTTTTTTTTTTTAATTAACATTTTGCCTGTTTAATGGGTGCTTTACCAGAGTTCAAATTAAAATCAGGCCTTTTATCTTTATGGCTGCTGCACAGTCACAGCTGCTCGCAGTTATATCACAGATGAACTGAGCCTAATTGAAAATAAAAATGCAAATAAAACCTACCCCATAACAGCTTTTCATGGATGGGGGCTACCCTAGCTGATTTGAGAAAAATAAAAGTGCCTCGCAGAGTTTGCAAGAAGCAAAACCTCAGTTCCCATTTTTGGTGCTGAGCTTCCCCCTCGCGTTCCCCTTCTGCCTAAAATTTCCTCGGAATGGCCTGTGGATGCCCAGTGCTGTGTGGCTGATATTCCCCATTGGAGCAGCACTGCAGACCGGGTGGCTTCATTCTCTGACCACAGGACAGTGGTCAAATCAAATAATTTTCCACTTTATTTTTGCAGGTTGCACTAGTGCTTAAGTGTCCAGAAATTACTTTCTATTATTAACTGCCTGTTCAAAGCTGTTTCCTGACCTACCCTAGGACGAAAGGAGAAATGATATTCCCCCACTCTTTCAGGGGCTCTGGAGGATTATGGTTCTTGGTGTGAAGCTCCACAGTAACACATAGATGTTTACTCCTTTTATGTTGTTTGTCACGGCATCTGGATCACAAATCTCTTACACTCAATTAAACCACTGCAATTCCTTTTACTCCAGTATTACCCCAAATCTACTCCATCATAACCATAGAATCACAGAAAGGCTCAGGTTGGAAGGGGCCTTAAAGCTCATCTGGTTCCCCCCCAGACCCCAGCATGGGCAGGGACACCCTCCACCAGATCAGGTTGCTCCAAGCCCTGTCCAACCTGGCCTTTATCCAGGCTCAGCTGCTGCAGCACCACTACCCTCATCCATAGGGATTCTGCTCTACTTCCAGGGGAAGCAAATCCTGAGCTGGACATACTTTTGCATTGGTCTGAAAAGGGTCACAAATGCTCATGTGACAAAACACATGGAAATTGGAGCCCTTAGTGCCCATCTGTATCCTCCGTTAAGTCTTCCCCACCAAAACATCTTGGTCTATTTTTCCCCAGCCTGTGTTATCCAAAGCTCCAGGCAAGTGACATTTTAGAGCTGACCTATAAACAGTTCTCCTATCAGTGTATCAATTCAAATATTGATTAAATCACAAGGTACAGCCCTGCTGATAAAGGTGTTGATAACCCATAGGAGCAATTTGCTACAAACAATGTGATCTTGAACACCAGCAAATGTCCTTTTACAGTTATTCTTAAACCAACAGGTCATAGCGGTTTAACTATTCACAGTCCAGCCCTTAAAAACATTACCCTTACCAATGTCACATTTGTCTCCAGTCTTCCCAGGTGGGCAAAGGCATCTCCCAGTCTCTGGATCACAAGGAGCATCTCCGCAGTCACACCGATGCTGGCACCTCTCACCAAACCAACCCCTGTCACAGGCTGATACCAAGAGAACTTTTTAGATGCACGTTTGAATGGCAAGATGTACATTAAAGCCAGAGGAGTTTTCCCAGGATGTCTCAGAGGAAAGCTCATAAACTCTCTGCTGAAGCCAGAGTAAATGCCAGGTTTAATGAAGAATTGAATGCAGTGGAATAGCATAATGTTTGTATGAGCTCTCCTTATGTTGGGTTTGTCTAATCTAACCTATCAAAGGTATCTGTAAATCTGTCCCAGAAATATAACTGACACTTATTTTCATTTTTAATTAGGACTCTCTAGAAGGCTATTCGATAACACTCAGCAGGTCTGACATGCACCTATTTAATAATCTTATTTGGAGCTTTAGAAGCAAATTTAGAATCAGTAAAAGGGACTTATTTTTAATAAATGACTTGTGGAACTCATTGCTCCAAGACATCATGGAGGCCAGGACTTTCACTGTATTAATAGGAACCAGACTAGTTAATTTCTAAGGGAATAAGAACACCCAGCTGTATAACAGGAAATCTGTCCCAATTTCAGTGTTTCAGGATATCCACAAAGAAAATATGGAAGAAGTTGCTCGTAACAAACAAATATCTGAGTAACTACACGAGGCTTTTTGAGTTCTGTTTTGGCTTTGCTTTTTTCTCTCACATCAGAGGGGTACCAGTACCTTTTTCACAGTGGACGCCGTGATACCCCAAAGGACAAATGCACTGCCCTGTCACTGCATCACAGCTCGCTCCGTTTTTACAGGCACAGATGTGAAGGCAGCCCAGGCCATAAAATCCAAGGGGGCACCCTGAAAAAGTAAAGCGAGGAAAGTTCATGAAGGAAATCATACACCCCGTTAAAATCCTTTCTGTTCTCAGCCACGTTGCCTGGGAGCCAACAAAAGTGACAGTTACCCTTAACTCTAACAGTGCCATGTGCTTTCAAACTTGTGCCACCCAGCACCAGAGAAATACAAGATCTACAGGCAGCCAGGTGATCTGGGACACCCCAAAAATTTTAGCTGAACCATCAGGGTGTTTCTTGACTACTCCAAAGCCCCACCTCCCACCACAATTACCCCGAGTGCCCCACTTACTGTGCTCGCAGGAGTGCCCGTAGTAGCCCTGGGGGCACTGGCAGCATCCTGTGAACCTGTCACAGGTGCCATTGTGCTGGCACGAGCAGTCCAAGCTGCAGCCAGATCCATACTTCCCTGGGAGACATTCTGCTGGCAGGACACGGACAGAAAAACAGACAAACAGACAAACAGACAAAAGAACAATCACTGACCTCACCCCAAAAATGCTCATACAGGATAGCTTGTATTGCTGAGAGATGATGCCCAGAGGATAACTTGCAGACACAAGAATATGAAGACACAGAGTTTCTGCCCAACTGTGATGCACTTACATACTTTGATGAAAAATCCTTTATATTATATAAATGTTTGAACAGTAATTTCCTTGTACTTTTACCAGTCTGCCTTTTTTAATTTGTCTCTTCACATACTCAATGCTGAACCCTCATCATGGGCTGTAGAGCCGTGTAGTGAATGGTATAAATGTTATCTTCTTTTTTTTGTTGTTTTTTTTTTTTTTTTCTTTATCTACAGCAATATTTTCTTTTAGGCACTTAGAAAGTGTGAAAGAAAACATGAAGCTTTTCCTCCTCTGTGTTATCGCTGGAGTTCACACTATTCCAGTTTCTAATAAAACCAGGAGAATCTTTTTCACACATAGCAACAGCCTTTCCATGTATAATGAGATATCTGCTTTCAGAGTACCAAACACGTCTCAAATTACTGAAAGCCAAGCCATGCAAAAGGGACTGTGCCAATATAATTAACCCCAGCATCATCTCTGAATAAGTTAACTTCCCACTGCTGTGATAACTTGAATCTGGGCAGACGAACTTAAACGAGCGTGGCCGTCCAAGTAATCAGATTCAGAACTCTGCAAATGCCAGACAAGATCTTTCAAGAACATCATATCTAATCACTATTAAAAGGATGCCTGATTAGCTGTCTTTGATTTCCAGTCAAAACACACTCAAACTCACACTGCTGTGGAGATCAAGACTCGATTTTCCAATAATTTCACTCTCACTGTCAAAAGATAAACAGCAAAGCTCTTTCTAGTGATACAACAGTTCTTGGTAAAGATACTTATGGAGTTTGAGGTGGACATTCTACAGTTGTCAGGGGCAGAAAGTCTGTAAATAAGTTCCTAAGAGCATGTTGGGGAGCTTGAACCATGGCAGTTATGTTCTAAGGATGACATTTGTCCTGCATGTGAACTCAGAACTCTTGATTTCCTGAACATTTAAGTCTGCAAATATACAGGTATCTCATCTACAGAGAAACATGGGAAGGTAGAAATACAGAATTATCTTTGGGAGACAGACAGGAGGATAGATGGGGGAAGAGTCTACTCTGAGCTCACAGGAGGGTTTCTGGAGTGAAAACTGAGCTTTTTCTGTTAGTGTGCTTTGCTTTGTGTAAGGGAGAGCTGTCATGGAGAAGAAAGGGTGAGGGATAGCAGGACAAGCTCAGCTGCTTTGGGCAGAAGTTGTCAGAACATCTGTGAAGTCAATACATGGGATGTTCAACTGCAGCCTAGTGTCAAATGGAAGAGAAGAACATAACAAGAGAGGAGGGAGACACAGGCTTCTGCTAACTGGGGAGCAGCACAGGAAAGAAGACACAAAACAACATTCCCATGAACAAAAGAATACAAAAGTTGGACAGTAGAAGAAGTAAGAGTCTCTGCAAAGGAATTTATGAGAGTTACAAGCAGAACACACAAGGAAACTGCCTCTGAGAACAAAGACCTGAAGCTCTAACTAGGGGTAGTTCTGTGTGAGAGAAGCTACAGCGGGGAATGCAGCAGTGATGCAGTCTGCTTAAGCAAAATCTGTCTGTCCCTTCTTGTGGCTGTCTGGGGACACTTCAAACCTCTGCCTGAGTGTACAAGTCCACCGGCATCAAAGCAGAAAATCACCTTTCTCACAGGATCTTCCTGTCCAACCCAGGCCGCAGGTGCAGTTGCCATCCACGTGGTCACAGATGCCACCGTTCTGACAGGTACATGTCAGGTGGCAGCTGGGGCCATATTGTCCCTGGGGACACACTACAGAGAATTAACAAAGTTTGTATAGAAAAAATAAACTAGCATCAAAAAAAAAAAAAAAAAAAAAAGAAAAAAGGATGAAGGTAACAGGGAATAAAGACAAACACATGCTCCCCACAGAGTATCCCAATTATTGCTGTCTCCCGAGGGTGGCAGGACACCACTCCATGACTGTTCATCAGTTTCATCCAAACACCTTATCTTGCCGTATCTCCTCAGCCCCGTGGAGATCCCAGTGCCCTGGCACTGGGGGTGGCAGAGCAAAGCGGGGAGGTGTGGGCAGGACAAGGCAGGGTGATGGAGTAGAGAGGGTCAGAGCTGAGTACACCCAACTGGGATGTTATCTAGCAAAGGCACTGGGAAAGGCAGCTACAAACAACGTTTGGTGCTAGGTTTTGTTTGCTGGGCGTTTTAAGTGTGTCACCACTGACGAGGTGACCTCGGGTCTCGCTTTGTTACCTTGCTGACAGCCAGGTCCCATTTGGCCAGGGGGACAGGAGCACTTGCCAGTCTGTGGGTCGCACTGACCTTTACCACAGGCACAGAGCTGGGCGCAGTCCTTCCCGTATCGGTTTTCAGGGCAAGCTGAAGGAAACACAGGCCTTTGTTAAACAGTTCTCATCTTTAACGTACGCAGGATCTTATAGGTAGAGCTGGCTTCGTTTTTATTCCACCTAGTGCGCTTCAAAGCAACACCTATGAAACCAAAACCCATCCAAAGACATGACTGCTTCATCCTCCAAGACTTTACCTGAGGTTAGAAATATAATCCATGGTTTCACATGGAGTATTTAGATTTCCTGCCAAAATGTGAGTGGACAACTGAAATAGCAGCTGCTCATCCTTCCAGATAAAAACTATCTTTCCTTCTTTGATACTGATGCTGTCCTATATCAGAGGAAAAAAGCTATGGGCCCCTAAACATTCAAACATTGCCTTTCTGTGAATAAGCTGAAGAGAACTTCACAGAGATCAGAGCTTTGGCTGCAGCACAGAAATTTAGCCACATCATTTAGCTCTGAAATGTAGAAGTAACAGTGAAGTTGCCATGGTGTCTTTACCAGTTTTGCCATGACAAAACTTGATCTTTTTCCCATTTATTGAAACTAATGGCACCACAGTGTGAAGCAAAATATTGAGATAATTTCTCAACCTCGAAATTTTGGACAGGAAGAAGGAACTTGAGCAACTCATGCTGAGCTGACTCTAGAAATAAATTTGGGCAAGCAGGTTGTAATCCTGGGATGAGTGTCCTTGCTCCTACGCATGCAGAAGAGAGAGAAAATATTTTGCAAGAGATTTTTTTACAAAGCTGGAATCCTGATTTACAATTCAAGGAAGAGGTAGCTGGGATCTGTCTGTTTTTCTACTGACAAACTCTTATGCAAATTATTCTCTGGGCTGTGTTTTGACAGAGGCAGAACATGAATGTTGGCTTACTTTTACTGCAGTCGGCTCCAATGAAACCGGGCGCGCAATCACACGTTCCCGATGCGGGGTCGCAGTGGCCTCCATTCATGCATTTACAGGGATTTTGGCAGTCTGAACCATAAGTACCTTTTGGACACCCTGTTTTAAAACAAAAAAAACCCCACCAACACAGCAATTAGGCTTCGTTGCTACTGGGCCTGTTGTTTTTCATGCCACAAACACTTTTTTTTGCTTTCAAACGAAATTAGATTTTTATTTTCTAACTGGAGTCACTTCTAGAGGGCCAGGAGCAGGCCTTGGTGAGCAGATGGATGCCTTGGGCAGCATGGGCCTTGGGGCAGCACTGACTTAGAATGTCAGACCCCTGGAGAGGTGGACCAAGTGCTGCCGCCAAGCCTGGTCCAACTGCTCCTGGCTCTGTGCTCCTCTCATTCCTCATATGTGACTGTAGAAAGATGAGCAAGTCCAGTTCTACAGAGGTTTTTCCCTTGGGATTTCTGTTCCAAGTAAACTTATTCCCTCTTTCCCTGCTACAGAGAAGCAAAGGTGGGGCCCTGCTCCCTCTTCCTTTGGGCAGCAGGAAACTGGTTTTCCTGAGACGGTGAGAAGCCGTGAGCCATCTCTGTGTCTTTTAGCAAGACTTTATGGATACCGGGGCAGGTCATGTTATTTAAAAATGTGGAAGTTGGAGAAAGTTTGTTTCCTCTATTATCTACTGATTCCCTGCAAAATGGAGCTGGCATTGTAAGTGGTTGCCTAGAAAAGTTGGGGATCCTCTGTCCCTGGAAGTGTTCAAGGAGCAACCTGTTCTAGTAGAAGGTGGCCCTGCCTATGGTGGGGCATTGCCCCTTCCAACCCTGTGGATTGAAAACCTGCACATGACAGTAATATGGAATTTCAGAAGGTACCTTCTCAGCAGACAGACACAGGAGAAAGATGGTTTAAATGTAAAGTCAGAAAATTCTCTGAGGACAAAACCAAAGCAGCTGTATTTCATAAGAACCAGGGGGATCATTAGACCTGGATGGATTGTTGAGCCAGCGTTACATGGCAACAAGCTGTCCATGAAGAGGTTTTCCAGGTGGTAGTGACTATTTCTGGTTTCTTTTTGGGCAGCTAATGTGGAAGGAGAAACGAACAAAAGATCAGGGAGATGTGAATGCATCTGCCATGCTTAGCTTATGTCTTTAAGATGCTCTTTAGAGCAATGAAGGTTGGAACTAAGGGAAAGAGCTGGGCAGAGCTGCTGAGCACATGCCTCTGTCTGTCATCACTGAACCTCCAGCATGCCACCAGTGAATTCCAGAGATGCAGGTCGTTTTCCTAATTCTCCAGTGTACTGGAAGAGAGAGTACCTGGTACTTTAAGAGCAGCATGATTAACATCAAACAGTTCCACTAGTGCTGCTACCTCTAAATGTCACTTTTTTGCTCGCTCCTTCCTTCTCTTCCCTGGCAAAAGGAAAGTCTATGGCTACTTCAGAAATCTGGTTGAATATATATTCGCACATGTCTCCAAGCAACAGATCCCTTGCAATCTGTGCATAAATATCTTCATGTATTTTCTCTTTCCTGAAGGCAAGAAAACATGGCCTGAGTGGCTGGAGAAGTCTCTGGATTTTCTGAACTATTCAATAGCAAGGAAAAGCTTATGGGGAAGCTTAGAAGGGGTGGCTCTTACAATAAAACTTAACATTGGCTTCTGCTCAAACCAGGATGGCA
Organism: Pseudotriccus pelzelni; assembly: GCA_035584735.1. NCBI lineage: Eukaryota > Metazoa > Chordata > Aves > Passeriformes > Tyrannidae > Pseudotriccus > Pseudotriccus pelzelni. The sequence continues at coordinate 3,385,952 of JAWMRA010000009.1, read as the reverse complement.
GATCATCAGGACTAAACAGATACACACTTTTATAATGTGCAGATACTCTCCCCAGCCCCTCTCAACCATGAATTTTCTCAAAGAATACTTTGTCATCAATGCTTCCATCTGTCAGCATGCAAATTCACATGCAAACTTTGGCATCAAGGGGTGAGCCCTGCAACCTCTAATTCATTCCCATAAAACATGATGTTAAGGACACACCCAGATTCAATGATTTAATTGGACTCTGCGTGAGTTTCTCTTTTCCTCTTCCATTTCCTTTCGGTCATCATTTGGCTTTCCTCTTTTTCTTTAATTCTGTTTCCCACAGTCCCAAACATGTTGCTTCTCCTTGGCAAAGCTTCCAGAGCTGTTCCTCAGCTCAAGACCAGTGACAGATGCTCCATCGCTGAAAGGGATGCAGTAATTCCTCCCCCTCCCCCCACCAACCCTTACCAATTTATTTACTCTTGCAGCATCATCTGTATTTCAGTTCAAGAAGGAGCAGCACAAGCAGGTCAAGCTCAGCCACTGCAACGTGCACATATTTTATAACAAGGCCACCTCATCCGTTTCTATTTTGCAGAAGAATTTCAGTGCAGACAGAGGGGGCAATTTCCACTGTGTTCTACCATTTCAGTAGGCTCTGCCTTTGTAAAGAGGGTTATTCTCTCACCACCACGGGTCTTTATCTCATAGAGACATTTTCAAATTTAAGTTTCCTGTGCTTCTGACTTATGTTTTTCTGCTAACAAAAGGGTGGCAGCCAGATTTCCACCTCACTTCCCGATTTTTTTCCTTCTGGTTTCAGTGGGTTTGCCATGACCAAGAGCTCCTAAATCTTTTCATACCAGTTGCAGACTCTGAGACTTTTCTGACCAATGTTATTAACTGCATTGTCAAATAATCCCTTCTGACACATCCTGTTACTTACAGCCTAGAGGTGAAGCTGGTGAGGTCTTTCTGGCTCTTGGGTGTCTGCAGCCCAATCAGTGTCACCACTTACTGCTTTTTATTCATTTCACCCAAGTAGATCTTCCCATTCACCAAGTTATGGACAAGTGATGGGAACCTTATTGCTAATTTGTCTGCTTCCTCTGGATCCTGCCAGGAGACTGTTTCAGCTCTTCACTCCAAAATTTGAGAACATGAAAGCCTCGTTGCTCTTGGCTCCTGGAAATTTGACTTCCCAGCCAACTACACCTTTTATAGATACTTTCTTCAACCTTTTTTCACAGTACTATAAATATAGCAACAGTTGCCAGAAACTGTTTCCAGCAGCATCCAACCACATGTTGACTGGACTGAAGCCCATTTCACGTGTTTGGGAGCGGCTCCCTGTGCTGGTTTTAATATTCCATTGAAAGCTTCTTCATCCTGGAGCAGCCCCAGTTCTCCCTGTAGTGAGGACAGAGGGAACATCGAGTATTCCCACCACAGTCACGCTAGCTATCTTTGGTTTTCAGTCAGTCACTTTAGAATCAGGCCCACAATCTCTCCCTTCACTGACCCCAACCTAAAAATAACTCACAATTAACTGTTTTCCTTCTATTTTTGTGTCTGTCTATGCAATGCTCAGAGTTGTACAGGGGAGAATAGGAGGTTCTCTCTTTATGAACCTCCACCATTCCATTATTTCTCCAGTAAAAGTTTAACAAGCCTGTAATTTGCTGTGCAAGACATTGTTGAGTTCTGGAATCTCAGAGAGCACAACACCATGAAGTCTCTTGTCTCATACTCAGTAGGTTTAATCCCAGCTACATAGAAATCCATGGCAAAATTCCCTCTGAATGCAGCAAAACACAGAGTTTGTTTTGTAATGAATCTTTCTATATCTTTTATATTAGAACTTCAGTGCCATTGTTAACGTTTCTAATTTTTAAATTCTGAAATGAAATCTTAAGGACTAAAACAAGTTCGAAGACATTTACTGTAACTTATAATTTAAATTTAGTGCTACACAAACAGGTAATGAGTCCTGAGGGATTGCTACATAAAAGTAATAGGCAGACCATGATTAAGTCTTTTAAAACGATACTGTTAAATAGTTGATCTTCACTACTGCTCTACTATAACATTTATTATAATCTAATGTATAATGGATCCAGATGGCTCCAGCCTCAGTGTTGAAGGCCAGACTTCGATCTCACTTACAGCAAAAACCGATGTACAAAGGAAGATTGAATCAATCCTTTCGGTTTTATTTATAATTTATGTTTTAAAGAATAGCTTGCAATGACGTAATGGTACTACAAAAGCCAATGTCTAAAATGAGTCTCTTTCCTCAAGGAATAAATCACAGGTTTAACCCTTACTAGAGCTGCACATGTTACAGCTGGCTTTTGTATACAAACTGTCACCTCAAAAAGGCAGTTAAACCAGAGCCACACTGGATTCCTAAGAAAGGAAAATCACTGTTCACCAAAGAGAGAAAGGCTGAGCTCGAAAGACAACAGCTTTTATTTTCCCTCTTTTTTTCCCCTCAAAATGAGACTATTACAAAAACCAAAATTAAAGTTGTAAATAAAAAGGTAATTAACTGTCTCCTTTATTGGCTACTTTGGTATGTGTTTCTTATCAGCTGCCACATTCCACCAGAAACAACTTTACAGATGTCCTAAAATACCGGCATGAGGCATGTGGATCTGGGAATATTTTTTATGATGGAGTGTTGGGCCAGTTGGCATTTTGTCCTCTACACTAGTCACCATTTTTCAATCCAGAGTAACAGTTAGTTTAATTTGATTGTTCCTCAGAAGGCCCTACAACTGAAGGGACTTTATGAATCACTCAGATTTATTACCAATTGCAGCTTGTTGTTTTCTCATAACCATTTGTCCTTACTTGAGCACGCAGAGATTTCGGGAAGTATTTTGGACTTGGTATTTGGAAATGAAAGAGCTACTCAATATCCAGGTGTAGCTGAAGGTGGGAGGTGTAAATGCAGAGAATACATTTATATTCTTTATAAATAATAAATATAATACATTTATATTCTATATAGTGCGGCATGAAACTGGAAAGAATTTACCTCATATATCTGGAGGGGTTTTAAACCTTAATTTAAATGTTGAATTAATTACATTTTTCAATTAAAAATTTTAAAATACATGTTTTAAAATTAACCCCTTGCAATAACACGGGTATTTTTATTATTGTAAATGAATATGCTTACTATAAGTTCTTCCATTAAAATTTACTTTTGTATATGGATGTATATAAAAACCTCTATTTCCCTCAGTCAACGCCGAGGGTACTGATCAGATGAACTCAAAAGCACCAGCACATGCTCCTGCATGACTCAGTCTTCTCTCCCAAAGGCAGCAGCCCCCAAAGATACTCACGGAGGTGGCAGTGGGTCCCGTGGTACCCCGGGATGCAGGAGCATTCTCCAGTCACAGGGTGACATTCCTCGTTCTCGGCAGAGCACTGACACACTCCGTTACAGTTCCTCCCGTACGTGCCCGGTGGACAAGCTTTGGGAAGAAGAAATGTAAACCAGTAAATTAAATTTGTCTTGGTAAATATAGCACTCAAACAAAGAGCGAGCTCAAATTTATTAAATAAAATCCCTGCCTATGGAACGACGCTCTCCTCCGGGACTTTGGATTTATTACATTTACTTGGGGGTTACTTGACTGCTTGATTTTGTTTTGTTCGGTCAATTTGTGCCCAACTGTCAAGGGCCAGATACAATTTTCTTGTCACTAGAAAAAAATCATAGGGAAATGTCAGGTAAAATTGACTAAAATAACAGTATAATTCCCCAGGGACCAGGCGTGTGGATAAAGACATTCTACCTTTTGTGGAGAGTTTAAACTTGCAAAGCTGCTGCGGCATCAGCATCTCCACAGGTTTCATTCTGCCTGTTGACAGCCACATTGCCTACAGGTTTGGACCTTCCACATGTAATTCTTAGCTCTGACTTCCATTAAGTTGCCCTGGCAATGGGTCAGGATTTAGAGTCCTTTAGCGGAGCATACGGGACACTGATGTAAATTCTTCCAATTCTTATTTATTGCTGCTTTTCCTTTTGCTGAAGCAGGGCTAGGGCAAAGCTTTGTAAGGAGGAACAAAGTCAGGGTGCTGCAGCTGGGGTCAGAGCAGGAGCCTGCTTCCAAAGACAGCTCTGGGGGAAAAACTCCATGCTGAAGAAAAATCAGATAATGTCCTTTCCATGAGCTCTGAGAGCAGGAATAGCTGGTGTCCCGTGGGGACAACAGAAACCTGAGCTGCTGCTTTACTGACAGCACAGCGATGGCTGCAGGCAGGAGCCGGGTTCCACCAGCACCTCCTCAGCCTATTTGGATCCAGTTTAGCCCCCAGCTGCTCCAAGAGCTGCAAACCCAAAGAGGGCAAACCCCACCAGCCCAAACTGAGCCGGGTGAGGGACAAGCAGCCCTTGGCCATCCTCCCTGCCGTCAGGCTGTTGTCTCCTCCCTCTTCAGGCATTCTATCATCAGGTTTGCACTGAAGAAATTAATTTCTTGATTAATTTCCACCGGAAGCGTTTGCATTTTTGTAATAGCCGACTCACTTTTCTCGCAGCCGTGGCCGGTGAATCCCGGGGGACAACCGCAGGCGCCCGTCAGGTGGTGGCAGGGGCTGCCGGGGGGACAGCGGCACCGCTGGGCACAGCCCGTGCCAAACCGGCCAGGCAAACACGCTGCAAGGGTGACAACAACCCTCCTCAGGGCACGGGGAAGGATGGGACAAAACCACCCCGCTCCAGTGGATCTGCTGCCCCCACCCCCGTGAGCGCCTCCAGACCGACCCCATGGAACAGGGTGGGAGTGAAAGTACCCCGCCACCAGCCCTGGATTTGGGAGGAACATGCGCACCAACCTGAACTGCCTTCCTTCACTCACGTTTGTCACAGTGCCTCCCTCGCCATCCCCTCTGGCAGTGACACGCTCCGGTTTGGTGGTGGCAGGAAGAGCCGTGCACGCAGTCACACCGCTCCTCGCACCGCTTCCCAAAAAATCCCGGGGGGCAGGCTGGGGGGGAGGAGAGAGAGCAACAGCTCTACCTGCTGCATGGACAGCATCCACCGCTGGTAATCAGCCAATATCATCCTTGTCCGTGGCAATGGATATTTAGCAGAGGGCATGGCCAGAAAACATCAGTGAAAGAGAAGATATTAAAAATACCAAAAGCATTTAGTGCTGGCTGTTAATGAGTCTGCACAGGAAAGCTTACAAAGACTTAGTCGTAGTCTGGAGTATTAATCCAAGTATGGAGATGCTGATGACATTTGGTTTGACAACTGTGCACGAAGAAAGCTGTTTGAACAGAGAAAACGTACTCTGTCCACGTACTGCTTCCACCTCTCAGTGCAAAGAATCAAAGAGAAGGTGAGGCCTGAAGAAAGGAAAGGTGGGAACCGCGAAGGCTTTAAAGGCCATGCTGTTGGCTGAGGCTTTGAGAGTCCTCAGCACCTGAGACGTCTGAAAACTGCTCGTGTCCTGCAAAAATCACAGCACCTCAGTGGCCAAGCTGGAAGCACATTTCAAGTCACCTGGTATCTACTCCACATGAGATTTCATCTCTACTTCAGGGATTCAGGTGGCTCTAAACATGCCAAACAGCTTTGTCAAATCTGGACCTTGTCAGATGCGAGATCTGTAAATCTGAACCATCACAGTTCATTTTGCTGAGCTCCCCTCAATGACCCACAGAGACTCAGCAGCAGGCGGCTGATCTGGTGAATTGTCCTCAAAACTCTCTCCCTACTGTATGCTCTTCCTGGTACCCCTAAAGCAGAGAAATATCTTTGTTTTCTTAGCAGGCAGAGAACAAAGGTGGAGGAGATAAAATGATTTGGAAAAGGGCATGGTTGGGCAGAGAGGGCATGGTTATCAAAGCCCTCGAGCCTGTGGGGTTGAGACACGGGGCGAGCAGGCATGAACCCTGACTGGCTTACAGAATATTGGCAAACTAAGATACAAAATAGAAAAGGACTTCATACTGTGGAGGCAGAAATGGCTGGTTGTTAAAATCAAGCATCTGCAGAAGGAGCTGCCCTTACCAACATCACAGTGGTCCCCAGTCCAGCCGGCACGACAGATGCATTTCCCCGAGGGTTGGTCACAGAGCCCGTGGTGGCAGCTGCAGTTTCGCTCACAGCCCTCTCCGTGATGCCCATCCCCACACTCTGAAACGAGATGGGGGAGACTGACAGAGGGCCAGGCTGGAGGAGCTCCAGGAGGAACATACTTATGACTCTGCAAGACAGTGAGCCACCTAAACTGGTCTTAAAAGCCTTCAGTGAGAGAGAGTTTGAAGTTTCCCTTAAAAAAATTCCTTAGAAATAAATAATTTTCTTCTTGGAGGATTTACTGCTTTTTTCTCCTCAAATGAAGGTCATTACCTATTTTCCCTGTCCCCCTGGGGACAGGGAATAGCTTATTTTTCTCATGTACTGAACAAGTTTCCAGCACCATTGTACATTCAAGTGCCAATATCATGTTTCCCTTCAATCTTCTCACCTCTGACTGAACAACCCCAATTTTTTCAGCCTCTCCACACCCAGTGCTCTCCATCCCTCCGCCTCCTCTTTTTTCCCCCCATGTTGTCTCAAACCAGACCCCACCACGACTGAATTTCCTAGCAGAGCAACTGAGGGATGGAGATGAGACTCACCCAGCTCACACGCTGTCCCTGCCCAGCCCTGGGGACACTGGCACTCTCCTGTCACCCTGTCACACGTGGCCTGGCCGTGGCAGACGCAGCGCTGGAGGCAGCTGGCACCGTACCATCCGGGAGGGCAGGCTGGGAAGGGGAGGCAGCACAAAACATTCCATTAGGAAGTGAGGGAGAAGGATGCAGGTTAAACGCCACCCTTTCCCACCTCACACCCCTTCTCGCCCTGGAAGATGCTGTGGGAGGTACAACCAAGTAGAAAGGGGGACACGATCGATAAGGAATTACTCAGCGTAAAACTGGTCTGGGAATAACATAGTGGATGAAGTGAATTAACTGCGACCCACCAAATGACCTTGAGATTTCCTGTTTGTACCAACAAAAAACACCCCCTGGTTCCCACCAGCTCTCTCACCACCAAGGAGGAGAGTTATTGATTCCCCTCTTTTCAGAATTTCTTTGTACATTTCTCTTAAAATAATGGCTCCTTCTCTAATTAATCCTGCTGCCCACAGCTAGCTGATGGCACTTCACAGTTTACCCGATTTTAATTTAGCAAGTTTGTATTAATTCCCATCACAACCAGATGGACAGACTCTACCTTTTTGGCACAAAGATTCCCAAACCTCTGTCATGTGCCAGAGTGACACCTCTCTAGGATGACAGCAGAAGTGAGTTCTCACTCAGCAAAAGAACAGTCACAGGAGGATGGCTCCCCCAGCCTCACACAATTTTTCTACCTCCTTACTTCCAAAGAGAAAAGAAATCTCCAAACATATCTTTAAAGAAAAAGGGTATATTTGACAATGGCTTCATATTTGACAACAGCTTTTTTAACTTTCCCTTGGTTTTGTATTTGACGCTCTCAGACAAACAAGAAAAATTTAGGGCATGCCATCAAGAATGGTTTCGTGCCTTCACAATTTCTTAATCCTTCATGGAAAGAGCTCTTCAGATCAGATTTTAAAGGGGGATACACTTAATTTATATATTATTCTACCCCTGCCAGCTTTCATCCCCTTTCCCTAACAGTCCTCTTGGTATGCTGAAGGCCACTGAGTGAAGGTGCTGACAGCAAAGCCCAGCTCACCCAGGAGCATCCACAGCAGCATTCCCAGCTCCATGGCACTGCTGACAGTACAGGGAAGGCACAAGGAGCCTTCTGCAGCAGGGATGGACAGACTGCAGCAGATGAGATGCAGAGGATTAGGTCACACAAGCTGCAGTGCAGCCTTTCTTTGCCAGCCTCTTTCCTTAAGGCTCCGTGGAGTTGGGTTTGTGTTTGAGCCGCATGTATGGGTCTAATTGCCCAGGCTCAATGCCTTTCACATGTCCTGGATTTATCCCACGTCTGGAACAGCGCACGGTAACAACGAGGATCAGTCGTGTGCATGGGATGGTAAATCAGGCCATAGAAAAGAAACAGAGCTTCGCTTCAGTGTCATAATCTGGAGTTTTATGGACCTTTTCTCCCTTCATCAGCCCTCAAAATCATCTCTCTTTCCAGTTTATGACTGTTTCAGCCCCCTCTGCCTCGTGCACACTGAGCTCCTACACCACTGCAATGGTGCTGTGGATTTATTTAATGGACCGATCACGTCATTGTGGATACAGAACCAGTGACAACACAGGGCAATGAGCTGATAGTCAAAATGCCAATGAACTTCCCCCCAAGCAGATGTTTTATTTTTTCCCTCCTATAATCCATCTTCAGGGGGTTGAATTTCCAACTGTACCTTCTTGGCAGGTGGCTCCTTTCCAGCCCGGGCTACAAAGGCACGTCCCGGTGACGTGATGACAGAGCGCTCCGTTGTGACAGTGGCAAGTGTTGCTGCAGCCGGGCCCGTAGCTGTTCCCCTGGCAGGCTGCAATGAGAGAATTCCATAAAACTCCAGCAGGAAGCATCAAAAGAGGCACTGCACAGAGCAAACCTGAGACACAACCTAGTGCCAGGGAAATCAGGTTGGAATTGTCTTCTGATGGCACACTTTTCACATCACAAGGGTGCCTAAGACCATATAGAATCATAAAATCATTCAGAATGGAAAAGACTTCCAAGATGAAGTCCCGCTTTTGGCCTAATACCACCATGCTCATTAAACCAAATCACAGAATGCCACATCTACTCATTTTTTTGAACACTTCAAAGGATGGTGACTTCACCATTCCCGGAAATATATATATACATATATATATATATAAAACCATTTATTAACCTGACACTAGATAGATAGAGCAATAGAATTGTTTAGGTTTGAAAAGACCTTTAAGATCATTAAGTCCAACTGTTAACTCAGCACTGCCAAATCCACCACAGCATCAGCCAATACAACTGCAGAGGGTATTTTAAAACAATTCTGCAAATTAGGATCACATAAAATGAAATTGCTCTGCAACACTTGCGCTTTAGAGATAATGTATCTTATGAGAGCCTAGCACAATAATGTGGCTTAAAAATATGTATCATAGCACATTCTGAAGAGGTTTTTATGGAAGGGCTGGACCGCTGGGGTGATGGATCAGCTGTCAGCCCCTGCCCTGCGGAATGTCTTTGTGCTAAACTAATGGTCCAGCAGAACCACCCGCCTGACAGCCCGGGTATTTATTTGCATCCCGGTAAGAGACCTGACAACTTCATTGTTTTCAGGGTTCATTTTTCACAGCTGGATGCCTTCACTCACCCAGGCTCTCATTCCTTGGTCAGAGAGGGGTGATATTTTCAGTGAGTTTGGTTAAGCAGCTGGCTCCCAGGTGAAAACTTAACGCAGCCATCTCGCAAGCGCACGCTCGCTGCAGCTCTGCTTTCAGTGCTGCTGCCTGTGAAAAATGGCAGTGATAAAATTCCTGCAGTCCCCACTGCTTTGGAGATTTGGATAGCTTTAAATGGTGGAAAACAGGCAGTACTGCTACCCTGTTTTCTTCAGATATCACCCCAAAAAAATACAAAGTGAGCTGATGGAGCTGGATCCCCTCGGACGGTTTTTGTCCTGTCTTGCAAGGGCTCTCCTGCACTTGGACAGAGCTGCCAGTCTCTCATCCCTGCAGCACTTCTGGCATGCGCTGGAGAAGCAAAAAAAAGCCCAGATCCCTAATCCAGGAGAGTGTCCTGCACTTGCTGGATGTGACATCTCCCAGGCTCAGACCCAAACTTTTATACCTTTGAGGGTGTTAGTGAATTAGATGCAGTGTTGCAAGAGGACATGTCCCTGGGGACAGAAGGGAGGTGTGAAACCATCTTGGTCTCAGAGGTGAACTTGGTTGACAGCATCTGATCCATCCTCAGCTCTTTTCTTCCCCTCTGAAGACTTCCAGCTTCCCAGCCTGTTTGTCAGACACCATTTCTCCCAGGACTTCTTTTCAACAGTGTTCATTTTTGTCATCACTTGGACCTCATTCACATTGAAACCACAAGAAAGAGAAGGAGCTCAGTCCCATCACAGCTGAAAGTTTGCTCTGCAAATGAAGCTTGGTTGCCAAGTGAAAAGTTCAGCCCATCCTACAGAGCTCTGGCTCGATTTTGGGAGCAGAACTAAATATTTCCACAATACAGACCAGAACTATAGTATAACCAAGCCAAAGGAAAAACCAGCTCATCACCAGGTCCCCTGACTGGTTACCAGTGGTTTGTGTGAGGTTTTTGGAGTATGTGTGCAAAGCTCTTGTTACACTTCTTGAGAAGATAAGAGTGTTCCAGTGAAAATTCTGTTAAGAAAGCAAAAATTTCCGGAGAAGAAAATTTTGATTATTCTATTGGGTGAATAGAAATGCTTTTTGCTTCTTGGTGGGACAGTCCTGATTATCAAAGCACTTTTCTGAAGATTAAGAAAACAAATTATATACTGGAGCTATTTTATGAAGTTCCACAACTGAATGTACAAATATCCCCGTGCCTTTTCTTCTTTCTTCATGGTGAGTAAAAAGGGAAGACTCAGTCCAAAGGTTTAAATAATTACATTTCTCCCTCTTTCAAAATTTTCCTCTCAGTGCCTTCCCCCCACAAGGGGAGGATTTACTTGTTTGCAGTCTTTAAAATTCCATTTTTGCATGCAGAGTTAAGGAATATATGAAACTGGAGATTTTCTTCCAGACTGGAAGTCAAAAGCCACCCAAAGTGCCCAGGAGCACAGAGAAATGATGGGCACTAATATTCTACAGGGTGCCCAGAAGCTCCACAAAATGAACACTGGATTTAAAAGGATGGGGAATTTGCAAAAGTCAAGTGTTTATATGCCATGAAATGTCAAACCTCTGTCATCAGTGCCTCTGGCAGAACCAATCTTTCTGTACTTATTTTTCAGACCAATGTGGTTTCTTTTTTTACCACAAGGAACCCCTTTTGTGAAGATTCTGCTGAGCCCAAACAGCTCCAAAAGCAGGCATTTTTAGAACTGATAGAATTAGGGCAAAATTCAGATGCTTAGTTGTGTTTGGCTTCTACAGAACATATTCAACATGAGATTCCTGGAGGTCTGGGTTGGTTTTTTTAAGTCTACAAACTCTGAACGAGTTTGTACAGAATCATAGAATGGTTTGGGGTGGAAGGGGCCATAAAGATCATCTAGTTCCAACTCCCCTGCCATGAACAGTGATGCCACTCACTAAATCAGGTTGCTCAGGGCCCCATCTAATCTTGCCTTGAACACCTCCAGGGATGGAGAATACAGAAAGCCAGGTTATACCTCTGTCCTAAAGAAATGCCAGATGTCAGATCCTCACTTCTGTATCACTGAGGCATCATGACACTCAATGAAGCAGTTAATAAACTCAATGAAGTTTATTAAAACCACCCCAAAAAATAGGCAACATACTTTTCCCTAAACCTCTTTCTTGGAATCCTAAAATATCTTAGGTGGACACTTAAAAAAAAAATAAATCAAAAATAAAATTTCCAAACACAAATTGAAGCTGAGGCAGAGCTTGCTTGGCAGATTTCATCCCAGTTTAACATAATTCATTTTCAAACAAACTGAAAACCACGGTTTGGTAATGGAAAGCATTAGGCAGCTTCAACAAAAGGCATCACTGTCTCTATTGCCCATAATTAGATAGCAGAGCATAACATGCACTGCATGGCTGGCTTAAGATCAATTCAAATCCCATGATGTCAAAATTATTCCTCAATATCCTCCAGCACATTGCCTGCAATCTGATTACTTCCACACGAGTGCTGTCCTTCCAGCTGCTAGAGCTGGTCCCAGGAACCAGCCAGGTGAATATTAAACACCCGGTGAGGGTGGGGAGTGGTGGGCTGCCTCCCACCCCTGGCTGCCTTACCCTGAGCAGCTCTGGAGCAGCGTGGATGAAGTGCAGTCGTAAAATCAAAATGAAGGTTCCTCACTTAGCCAAGAGAAAAGGAGGTTGCACTGTGCACCGCTCACTGACCTCGCTCTTTTACTTACAGGGACCTTGGAGGCTTTGGCATCTTCACCAGCACGAGGAATAAATCAACCAGCACAAAGCTCTAATGGCTCAGGCACAGGACAACAAATAGGGTTTTTTTTCCTAATGTGAGTAGGGGCGGGGGCACGGACAAAGAGCTGCATTTCGTAAGTGATTTTAATGAAATATGTAACAAAGCTTCCCGTCCCTGACGCAAGGTAAGGAGCCGGGAAGGGGCGAGGTGACACGCTGCAGCGCCCTGGCTCATCACACCTGCTCAGCACCACCTTTTCGGCTCTGTGGGATGGCTAAATGACTCTGGCTCTGCATTTTTGTTGTGGTCAGCCCATTAAACTACAGCCACAGGGTGTGTTACCACCAGCATCTTCAGGTGGTGGGGGATGGAGAGCCAAGTGTTCCTGTGGGGGGCACGAGGAGGCAAAAAGGACTGCAATGGTGAGATGTTGGCAGAAATGTCTAAATCTGGGAAGATTCAGTAGCACTGACCCACCTGTAAATCACAAGAGCAGGGGATTCTGCAGGAGAAGATGGGTTGTGTTGCACGGTGTGGGCAAATAAGGGAAAAATATTATGAAGAGCAAATGCTGCCCTCAAACAGGGCTGCTGATAAGTTGGCATATGGCTAGAGAATAGAATTGCTTCAGTGCAAGCAACATTTCTCTCTTTTTTTGTAATTTAAACCAATTCTCTATTGCAGAAAACCACTATCCATGGTTTAAAGAATTGTTCACAGAGTTGGCTCCTTGTGGAACTGCTCTGGAGCCCAGCTCTACACCACGGTCCTGCAGACAGCAGTTGTATTTTCAAAAGGAAGTTTAAAGCATGACATCATCCTAAAGTGAAACAAGGAAGTTGAGAGGCTAAAACCTGAAAATCTTACAAAAGCCCACATATTTGATCTTAAAAAATAACACATATTTGCTAAACTTTGCAAATCGGCTCAGCGTTTCCATATGTAAAGTCATGTAGCTAAAGAAAAAAAATATAATTTCCCATGAAATGTAGTGAAAAATTTCTCAGAAGAGACAGTGTTATATTTACATACACACAAACAGCTTATTAGCTTAAAGAGTGTGGGATAATCCATACTTGTGAACATCTAGGAAGTTGACATTTGTTTTAAAACAAATAACTTTTCCAACAATTAGTTAAAAACCTATTTTGCCGCACTCAAATAACAAAACAGTCCCAGCTCTGTTTTTTCCACTTTGCGCATTTGTAATCTGTCACTTTATAATTGATAATTAGACGGGATACACCAGAAACGGATACACAACATTTCGTCTCTCAATGTCACACAAAAATAAAAAGCAGGGAGTTGTCACATGGCAGGAGACAGCTCTGCTATTTAAAACCTGATGCTTATCATGTTTGACGAGTGCCAACAGCAGCCAAAACAAACAAACAAAAAAAATGCTGACAATTTCCACAGCCACCAAAAACTGTTCCCTTTTTTGGCATCTTTGGAAAGGAACGTGACCCATCTAAAACTGTAGGACCCTGGCAGGTCATCCTGCAGTCCCAGGGCAAAGCCATGCTGGCACTGGGGGAATTTGGGAGCAGGGATGTACTTACGCTGCTCGCAGGTCTCTCCCAGCCAGCCCGGCAGGCAGCGGCACATGCCCAGGACGTGGTCACAGCCAGCAGCATTCTGGCACTTGCACACCTGGTGGCAGTCAAGCCCAAAGAATCCTTCTGGACAAGCTGCAAACGCAAAACATTAATTTTTAGCCCAGTTTTGGTTTTCTGTATGAACTCCAGCTCATCTTTTTCACAGATGCTTAACAGCCAAAGTTGCTTCAAGGGGCTAAGCCTGCACAGTTCTGCTAAAAGAATCTTGGAAAAAATGTGACCCCTTTGCATAAGCAAAGGGTTTCTGCACAATAAAACATGGCTGAGAGCATTGAAAAGCCATAAAACAAGTCAGAGAACGGCGTTGGGTTCACACAAGCTGGTACTTGTGCTTCTATAACAAACAGAGGAAAAAAGCAATAATTCAACATAATGCAAGACTCCAGGGCCATCCCTGCTGATCTCCCTCCCCTTGGAAATGCAAAACTTCTGCTCCCATTTACTGCCCTGACACTTTTCTAAAGATTTTTTACAGTGAGCATAAGCCACAGTGGTGCAGTTCAGCGCTGAAATGAAAAACTGGCAAAGTGAATGAATAGAGAAAACCAAGATGAATGAAACGTAGCAAAACAACTCCAGGGAGCTGAAGGAGCTCCATACCTACATCTGGGAGATGTAAGGAAGAGCAGCACCGTGGATTCAATTTATATCTTTACCAGTGCTGAAAGCAGTGAAAATAAGCATTGGTACTTGTCAGTGGGCCACATCATGGCTAAACGTTTCACTACAAGAGTGCTAAAGCTGCTATGTAGAGTTTTAAAAAATAAAATAGCCTTATTTAACATCTCTGCATTTATATGTGTGTGTCTAACTTATATAAGTACCTGTATATTTATGTCACACTCAGTGAGAATAAATCTGTGGATACACAACTGTGTGTCACTCTTTCCCCAGAACCCCTGAATTAGTTTCAGGATTTAACCTGCTCATGAGATAAGCATAAGATAAGTAATTCAATAAAACTTATCTCTTTGTCCTCCTTGTCAATATAAACTTATATTTAAAACCAAATCATCAGACTTCTATAATGAAATCAGAGCAACTGTCTTCCAATTGAGTCTTATGAAAATTATCGTCACATACACTACCCAACAACCCTCCACACTAATTTCAGAGCCCTCGACCAGGTCAGAATAATATTGGTATCATCATAGAATGGTTTAGGTTGGAAAGGACCTTAAAGATCATCTCATTCCAACCCCCTTGCCATGGGCAGGGACACCTTCCACTAGATCAGGTTGCTCCAAGGCCTGTCCAACCTGGCCTTGAACACTTCCAGGGAGTTATCCATGCGCATCTTTCACTGTTGGACTCTTCTGTTATTTTTCTTGCCCGGCTTTTTTGTCTCAGTCTGCTAATCCTGCCTCTTCCATGGATGCAAACTCCGTTCTTCAGCAGTGAGCTGTCTGCTCTGGCTGTGAGGTGGGGGAATTCCATATCCATAGCCAGAGGCAAACCTGACCTTCCTCCAGTGACAGCAGCAGTGTAGCACACTGAGCATCTGCTTTGGCTCCTCTACTCTCAGAGCTTCTGCTCAGCTTGTGACTACAAGCCATTGTTTCATCTCAAAATCAAAAGGCTGCTCTTCCCTTTGTCCTGTCCAGAAAGACTTCAGGTTTCCCACCCTTCCCATGTTTGTGCTGCCTCAGGAAAATGGAAAAGAGCTTCACAGCAATGTAACACCATAATGCATCCATCAGCCTCTGCTCAAACTGCTCTGGGGGAGAGCTGTTAGCAAGTTGTAAGGATGAGCCACCCGTGTGTGGTTTAATCTTTCTGTCCCTATTTATTCTGCTTCAGCAGGCAAGGACTGGCTTCTCCTGCTGAACCCTCAGTGGCTTCAAAGCCTGACAAAGTTCTTTGTTTAACAGAGGGATTACACAGCCTTGTCAGCTGTTCCTTGACATGCACAGTATTTATTTCCCCTTTTTATCTTATTAAAAGAGCAATCTTGCTGGGCTATCTTATGACAATGATTAACTGCTGAAATCTCAAGGGAGAAGTCCAGTCTGTCCATCCTGTGGCAGGGCTGATCAGCAGCTGAGAGGCAAAAGCCAAGTGCTGTGCCCCACAAGGGCAATATGTTGCTGTTGCTAAGGCATCAATTAATATACATTCTGTAGGAATGGCCCAAGACTCCTGCTGCCTCCAGTTAGTGAACTAATTGTCTGGCATTTGGGGATATTCGGTCAGATGAACCAGCGAACTGAATAATTCTGGTGCTGGCCTGATCCCATAAATGGACACAGCCTTGGGTCACACAGCACATACCAGGGAGCAGCAGGGAACAGAATTAAACAAAATTACAGTGCAGCGAAGGCAACCCCAGCCTTCAAAGCGGGAGCAGCAGATGCTCAGCACTTCACAGAATTAAAAGAATTATAACAATTGTCTCCCCAAACAGGAGCAGCCCCGGTTCAGGGCTGGGTGACTCTGCTCGCTCGGCACATTTCTGACAGAGGTGTGAGTGTGGCTGATGAAGGCAGGCACACCTGAATTCCTCTGGGTTTGTTGGGCTGCCTGATATCAGGAGGCTCAGGCTTCCTCCATGTCAGATGTTTACATTTAGTTGAAGTAAGAAGTAATATATTTATCTAATTATCACAATAAAGATTGGTTTTGGAGTTGGGATTTTTTGATTTTTTTTTTTCCCCCTTGCCTGTTTAGCTGTAAGTGTATTAAAACCAAAGCCCTTCAGCAGTGGGTGAATACGGAAACATCTTTTCTGGAGAAGCTGCTACTTAGGTTATCTGTGATGGAACAGGAAAAAGGACTTTACAAAGCCATCTTTGCCATGATCCTTGCTTTTGCACAGCCCAGGAATGTGGAATAATTGCTGCTTCAGTTCAGGAACAGCCAGAACTCCACATGTGCCTCTGGTACCTTGCCCCCAAGCAAGTAACATTCTCCACCCAGATAAGGAAGGTATCTAGTGGCATTGCTAGTAGCATCTACCAAAAATGAGTCATTTTCCTTTGGTAATGCAAGACCTTGTGAAGAAACATATATTATTTCATTGGTGTTCTTTTTTGTGTCACTGCTTTCAAGAAAATTCAAAGGAAGCCTTTCCTAGATTGTTCCTACAGACTGAAAACATTTCTTTGTAGATTATTTTGTTTTCAGCCTTATTTGTAAATGTTTCCTATTTTGCAACTGAAACAGTTTTGCTCATTTTGCGTCTCCTTTGAAATAGATTTGAAAAGATTCGCCAGGTTCATTTTCACAAAGGACTGAGTAGAGGTGAAAGATAGAGCAGGCATGTTCCACTTTCAGCAATGTCTAATTTTCTTTCAGGAAGTGTCTCAATAGCTTTATTCTTACCCGTCATTATTATATGTGACCACAGCACTACTGCAGGGGCAGCAGCACCACTGAATGACACCAGATGAAGGGCAGCTGATCAAAGGTGACTCAGGGCAGAGCTGAACTAAGATGCTGGTGGACAGAAAAAAGTACTTTGAAGAGTGTGAGGTCTTTTGGCAGCTTCCTGTGGCTGAGGGCACAAAAGTTCAGTCACCTCCCAAATAATTCACAGCAAGGTTTCATGAAACAGCAGCCTGGAGCAAAGTATCTCCTGCTATATGTGAGCTGGGAAACTGTCTTCTGCTGGAAAATGATGATGATGATGATGATGATGGAGGGGTGTTTGGCTGTTATCTGTATTATTGACAGGTGGTATATGTAGGCTGAGACTTAGGAAGGACTAAAATTACATTAACTATTCTAATAAATAATAAGAAGAGATTATGGAAATTTGTGGCAAATAAGGAATTTGGAAATGGCCACTGAAGTGGTGTTTTCCAACAGGGACTGGCAGGCTAGCCTGTGAAACCCTACTTCATACTGAAGGTCATAAATTAATGAGAAGGAACAGGAGTACTTTGCTCCCACCCGAAGAAACGAAAACCAGTTCCAGAAAACCCAAAGGCAAATTTTGGGACTTCTGCAGTTTCACCCTGAATCTCGATCCCACGCTGCCACAATGCAAAGCACCAGAAGCAACGACTGCAGGTTCAAACACCCTCACTGTGCAGGGGTGATACTAATTATTAATATTCGTCAATACTAGATTTTGTAAGGGACTGCCTTCTCCTAGTGATTTGAACTTCGAAGGCCGCAAAAGCCTTAGTCTCAACATTTCAGTGACGATGGAGAAGTCCTTCCCAGCCATGGGATTTCAGCAGGATGTGAAAAGTCCGAGGCAGCACCGCAGTGCTGGGTCTCAATCCCTAAATTTGCGGCTGGGAGGCACAGAGCCCGGCCAGCGTGGGTGGATTGCCAAGAGGACGGCAAAAAGCACATCCCCTGCCAGAAGGAAACCCTGCCAGTCTCCCAGTCACCAGAAACAGAAGCGCTGCAGCTCCTCAGAGAAAAGGTGCCAAGAAGGTTCTACCAAGGGCAAACCACCCACACGTTTTCCTCCCTCGCCGTCTTTTGGAAGCAGCCAAACTGTTCTGGCTGAAATGTTTTATGTAAAAAGGTAACTCAGGTCAGCCCAGATCAAGCACCCTGCCTGCTTGAGAGAAAACCCATAAATACCCAGTGTTTTACGAATGGTAAATACTAAATTCCGCTCTCCCCTCTGCAATAATTTTTCAGGAATTAAAAAAGATGAAAATGTCCAACATGACTGATTTGGAAGGTGAGAGCTGTATTTTTCCCCCCCCTATAGACGTCATATTCCTCACACCTACTTTGGCAAAAGATATTTAGTTTCTTTGTCCTCATTATGATTCCTGCTGGAATGAACAGTACACAACAACACAAATGAATGCTTTGTTTTTCCAATAAAAAATAAAATTTTTAAAAATAATATATTTAGGAAAACAGAGTTCAACTAAATCCTATTAAGAAAGGGACATAATGGAGATACCATACATTACAAGGCACTGTTTGCAGCACAGCCTTGGAAAGAATATTTATTTTCTATACTAATCCCTGGTAAGAATGAGAGGGAAACAACAAGCAATATGTGAATATAAGCCAGTGGGTGCTTTGCTATATTCCTGGTCAGGCTGTGGAGCATCTCCCTTCCCATGAGAGGGCAGCAGCTGCCTGCAAGTGCTGCCACCTCCCTCTACTGTGGCTCTAATGCTGGCGTTGTACACCGGCTGATAAAGCTGCTTTCTGAGCAGAACAATTGTGGTTTAAGGATCATACTTCGTAGAACCTTCAATGCTTTACATTTAAGTAAGTTTCAGAGTGCCTGACTGACTACATGCTGTTTCTGTTGCATATTCTATGATCTGCACAATGATGCAGCTCAACAGCAACCTCCCTTGGTGATGCCACGGACTGACTTAATCATGTATTTAAGGAATCCAGTACAACATTTTACCAAATGAGTAGGTGACAGAAAGTGATCTTTCGGATTTGTAAAGTTTAAAAGTATATCTGTTGTTAAAGAGTTTCACTGGGAGGATGCACGTATCCATGTTTTTCTCTAACTCGTTTCAGGGAGGCACTAGAAACAAGCAGGTGTAAGGCTGAACAAGAATCCTCCTGCTCAGAGCTCAGCTAGCTGGGCTCTGCTTAAAAAGAGTCTCCACAAAGATGTGATACAGCAAGACCCTTAAGCACATCTCTAATTTTAACCATGTTAAAACGTGCCCAACACCAGGCATCCAGCAAGATGCTTTGCTGAGTTGGGATGGAAGCTCTCATTTCGGTGTTGGCTTCCAAGGAAGTTCAATGCTTTATTTAAATCCGACATTGTAAATTTTAAAATCAGCTCTCCGAATTAAAAAAAAACCAAACAAAAAACCCTCTGCATAAACCCAAAAGGGACCAGAGGGAGCAACAGTACCTCTTTCACAGAAGGTTCCTGTCCAGCCCGCTGTGCAGGCGCAGGCTCCGCTGACGTGGTCGCAGGCAGCTCCGTTCTGGCACTGACAGCTGTGCTCACAGCCTGGGCCAAAGCTTCCCTCGGGGCACCCTGCAGCACAGGAACCACAGCCACAGCATGGGTTAGTGCTGGAGCACATCAGGGATCAACAGGGAGTTTTCAGATACACGGGAAATCTTACTATTTCCAAAAGAAGAATCAAGGCATAATGGTAAGGGCTTAAAACTGAGAAGATTAAGTGTTCTCCTTGGGGTTTAGGTAAGTTGGGCTGGTTTTAAGATGTATTTTAAGGAAAACACCACGGTGTTGAAAGACTAAATTCTGCAAAGAAAACTAACATCTTCTAGCTGCAAAGCCTGAGACTTCACAGGTTCTGCCTGATGACACTTTGCCCACTGCTTCAGAAAGCTCCAAAACTGAGTGCTGCACACTTTGCTTTCATGCTCTGCTTTGAAAAATTCAAATGAAAACATAACATCTGGGGGACAGATTAACAATTACATTTCCACAGCAGTTAATGTAAGGAGTTATGAAAGATTTGCATGGTACTCACTATTGGAAGAAAGAAAACATTTAATAAAGAAAATAATTTCTTCCAGGATTATAGGAAAATCAATTAAGAACAGGGCCAGTTGCCTAATTCACATTAGATATTTTGGACAGCCTGAAACACAGCGATACACTTGGCTAAACACAATATTACAGTGCCTCTGCTCATTTTTGAAGGTCTTGTGACCATTCTTCTAAATGACTTATGCAGATTATTGCCAGATCTCTTCTAGAAGCATATGATTTTAGTGTTTACATCAACTAAGTGATTTTCAGGCAACCTGGAAAGAATCACAGAGAACAGAGAGCAATGAGGGTCCTCAAAGACAATTCTATGACTGGAATAAAGGGGTGGGTTTGGTGTTGCCTGTGTGGTGCCATAGGTGGGCAGTGATGGGAGCTGGTGTGAATTCGGGTGCTCCTGCAGCTTAGTGACTTTCTCCTAATTGGAGCCAACCCCTGTGTCTCTTACAGAGAAGTTGGGGTGGGAGACAGGAGAATAGCAAGGTCCCTTAAGTGTCTCTTTGCTTTAAAATAGTCAAAAAATGGGACGTTGTTTAAATATGAATATGTTTGAACGCACTGTCTGCCTTACAGATGAGATTCAGTCCCCCCGTTTCCAGCCCCTCCTGCTCCCAAAGCTGCAGATCCCCGTGCTGCCTGCCTCCCACGCTGGTTCAACAAACAAATACAGTGAAGTGCACTTCTGCCTTAAAAGCTGGATCCTTCTCAGCATTTTCACGTGAAATTTCAGTCAGAGAGTCTATGCAAGGGAAGTCACACTGCAGAGCAGCCACAGGTGTGGGGCTCTCAGCAGAGCTTCCTTCAAACCCACCGTGTTTAGCCTGGAGCTGAGGCTTTCAAGGTGATGGCAAGGGGTCAGTACACTTCACAAATGATTTCACAGTCCACATCACAGAGAATCTGCCCCTGCCCGAGCAGGCACAGGCTGCTGTGATGCATGTTGAGATCCAGGCACCCCTCCAGAGAACCTGCTCCTGCCAAGGGAAGGAGCCCAGGCTGCAGGGAGAGGCCGGGGATGCCTTGGGAGCAGAGGAGCTCTCCAGGGATAAAGATGTCACCTTCAAGGCAGCATAAAATGTTTAGGGAAGAATTATGGTTTTCAGAATCTTGCACACATACACACACACGTATCTATATATGTATGCATTTTATATCTCTATATATATATATGCACACACACACACACACACAGTGGGGTAAAAAGCAGACTTAATGAAACAAAAAAAACCCATACACAGAACTTTAGGTACTGCCAGATGTTTCATCAGTGGTAATGGCTTCACTGATTCCCTTGCCAGCCAAGATTAGAACCAGCTATTTAGCTACTTTCTGTCTGCAAAGCTGCTATTTTGAGAGAGATCAAGAGCAAAGGAGAAGTCGAGCTGGCAGCTCTTTCTCTGGGAGCTGGTCTTCCCAACACATTGCCCTTCCACTCCCTCTGTGCCAACAGCAACAAGGGCTGCAAGATCAACTTTCCAGGCTCTTTGTCTTAGGTCACAGTTAGAGATTAATTGTTTTGACATTTCCGTGTGACACCAGCAGTTAATCCTGCCTACGCTACTGAGACTCTGGTAGCTACATCTGTGCTACTGTAAGATTGTTAAACTAATAGATAAAATGTTTATTTTGTTTAACAACATCAATATAATCAATAATAATAATAGCAGCTCAACCATGCAACTTACTGCCACAAGATGAAGTGGACTCCAAATGCTTGCATGGAATGAAAAAGAAAATAGGCACATTAATTGGAAAAAAAAAAAATCAAGTTGTATTACATATAGAGATATTGCTTCTGTCTCAAGAAGCTCCTGAATGACAAAGTGAAGAAACCTGGGGAGACATATCAGGAATTATCTATAAGCTTGTTTTTATACACTTAAGGCCTCTGATATTGACCTCTGGTAGAGGTGAAGGTGAAAGTCATGGACCTCTGGTAAGACCAGTGTGCATTTTTGTTGTTAATAAACACAGGACCCTAAAACTTCTTGACTTTTCTTATGTTATATACATGTGAAGCATTTCTATATGCCTGACCTTAAAAAGAGATTTATGAAGGAATAGTGCAGCCCTAAAACTGAATAAACAACACTAATATAGAAACCCTTACGCCACAAAGCAAACATACATCGGTCCTCTCCCTCACACGAGGTCTTAACATTAAAAATAGCTGCTGAGCCCAAAACAAGCCTGAAAATGCCTTTTCTGGAATTCAGATTAAGGAAGGGATCTAACCCTGATGAAACTTGAGACGCGCCGGGCAGACCGGGGGCGGCGCAGCCCAGGGGTCCTTCCTGCAGGGAATTAGGGCAGGAAAACCGAGTTTCCGCCGCTCAGGTTTGCACATTCCGCGTGTTGGCAGAGCGGGCACTTACTGTGCTCGCAGTGTGCCCCGGTGAATCCCGGCTCGCAGAGGCAGGAGCCGCTGACGGGGTCGCAGCTGCCGTCGCCGTTGCTGCAGACACAGGAGTTCTCACAGTGTGGGCCCCAGTGGCCACTGCTGCAGGCTGCAAGGAAAAGCGGGATTTACACCGGGAACCACCCTCAAACCCACCTCGTGGGTTGTTTTACTTCTACATGAGAGAGCAGAGAATACGTGAAATGGTGCGGCAGCTCTGGGGTAAACTCTCCACTGCACCGTGGGCACAAATCAGTGGAAATAAAGACAATTTTTGCTGAACTATTTCGGCTGAGAGTAGACACGCATCATCCCACATCCCACATAAAACCAACCCTTGGTAGTCAGTCCATACCGACCAACCCACAGCCACAAACATATAATTTCATGGAAATAAAATATCAGCTGTTGACTCACTTAGCAAAAATCTGCATAACCAAAATAGTTAATAGCTAAAACCAGACAGATCTGGGAGCACCTTCTGTGATTTCCTCAAAATACTGAGAAATGCAACATGGATATACAGAAATCTCACAATGTTTGTTAAAGCAACTTTTTGCTTTCATTCTAAAAGTCACATCTGACACAATCATGACAATGCACTGCGGTATCTCCTCTCTTTCGTGTGAGTATAAAGATGAAAGTGTCAATTAGGGCAACAAAAAGCTGGTTTGGGAGGTTTTGGAGCCAGGAATTTGTTTCATGTCCAGTCTGCAACTGCTGGAAGAGGTGCCTTGCCGAGACATCTCTGCAAAACAACTTCTCTCAGATCTTATATTGAATAGAAATATAAGCTTTTCTTTGCCATGGTCTCTCAATTCTTTGGACAGCCTTGGGGGTCATGAAAAGCCATCTCAACGGCTCTACAAGCTGCCAGCTGGTTTGATTTTTTAAAATACCCACACTGGTGGAAATTTCAGATTTTCCCAGAGTTTTCTTCAGTACAGAGCCTGAGAAGTCAGGTCCAAAACTTACTGCTGTCAGCACTGGCAATTAATTTAAGTGATTTTATGTGTTTAAGACCATGTTTAGAGAGAGGTTTGTATTCTGTTGGCTTTTTGCAAGAAGCATCACAAGGAATCAAGCAGAATAGATGTGTCACAGGAAAAGGAAGGAATCAAGCAGGATGGCTTCACATTTATATGGTGCCATCCAAAAAGGGGCAAATCTACTCTCTTACACAGCCACCAATATGGAGAGTGATGCTAAAGTCAACAGAAGGATATTCCCAAGTTAAAAAGTGACCTTTAGACACACGACTCTACATGCCACTCACTTGTTGAATAAATCTCCCCCAAACAAAATGAAAAATGGAGAATTAATCTCAAAACTAATCTGCGCTGAAAATGAAAAACAAAACTGTCTGTCAGTCAAAAAGCTGACAGGACAGATGGTATTGGGCAAAGGGATCCATAGTGTTGAAATAAGAGCTTATATCAATACTTTGCGCTTCATCAGCCATCTATTTCAATGCTTTGAACCTGGATAATTAAGGATTATAACCACCCAGGCTGTGCAAACCCATAAACACACAATTTCAGAGGCAGTAAGATTAACAAAACTATATTAAAAAACTGTAACAGACTGAGAACAAACAGAGCTGGCTCTTCCACGTGCAGTTGAGTCCCTGGGAGGTACCGGGTGCCCTGACTTACGGTGTTTGCAGCCGTGGCCAGTCCAGCCCGGGGGACAGGAGCACTCTCCAGTGACGTGGTGACACTGGGCACTGCTGCCACAGCTGCACAGCAACAGGCACTTTGGTCCATAGGAGCCTTCGGGGCAGGCTGGGAACAGATGGGCAGAGTGTGATTTCACCTAGGTCAGGTACAGACTGATCTTTCCAGACAGACAGCAACATCTCACCACCCTCAAACACAATTTAGCTGAATCCAGAAATCCAAACGGCAAGATGAAAGAAATAACTGTGATTTGTACCCTGGGTTGGCTGGGGCCAAGTCCTGTAACGTGGGAATAGCTTGAGTGACTTTTGGGTACTTCTGTGTATCTGTCTTGCTCAGAGGAGCAAAAACTGCTGAGCAAACCTTCCCTAAAATTCACTTTGTGACTAATAAGGATTAAAATTAGCCACCACTGAGGTCTGGCACAAAGCAGGGCTGTCCCTGAGAACCTGTCTGCGCAGCACAACAGCCACACTCAAGCAGCCTTTTAACACCCAGAGGCTGGCTAAGCAGCACAAACCAGTTGCTTGAGTATATTCCCATGGTCTCCAGCTGCAAGGATAGAACTGATACTAATCCTTCACCCTCACTATTATTTAATCCTAAATTATATACATCAAAGAATGCTGTTGCAAACATAACCCAAGGTGATGCCATGCAGGCCAGCTGGTCAGCACCTCTTGCCAAACAGCCAGGATTACAGTGCAAGTGTTGTGGCTTCTAAGCATTGTACTTCTAAGCAGAATTTGCCATAAATTAGGTCTAACGATAACATCCATTTGGGATGCAGTTCAGCTGGTCATCTCCATTTATCTGCCATCTCCCTCCCATAAATGATGTTCGGGGAATTCCTGAAGCTGAAGGGCACTTTATTTTGGATCAGCATGTTGCGTCTCACAAAACAACAAGAAGGTAGAAATCATTAACTGAATTTTCAATCTGACTTTCTTTTTCATGGAGAAGGCTGATGCAAGGACTTACTGTCAGAGCAGGATGCCCCAGTGTAGCCAGGGGGACAGGCACAGGCTCCAGTTTCTCTGTTGCACTGTCCCCCGTTGGCACAGGGCTCACAGGAGGACTGGCAGTCTGGTCCCCACCAGCCAGTTGGGCAATCTAAGGAAGAAAACATGAGGTGTCCATTTACTATTTCAGGACAGCTACAGATTTCTGCAGAAAAATTTAAAAATACTAGTAAAATTGAGCCGGATTGTTATATTATCTCTACAGACCCACAACCCTGTCACAGTACACTGCAGCACGTGAGAACTCAGCTAAAGACAGATCCAAAGGCTCTCTCCCAACTTCCATCGCTGTGTGTCTGTTGATTAGTTTGGTTCCTGACACAGTAATGTCAGGAGTATTTGGATGTGTCTGAAACATTAATTCTTGCACTCAGCAAAGGAGATCTCCAGAGGATGGCAATCTGCAGGAGGGGAGGGCGGCCGTTGTATTTTTGCTGGGCTGAGTGGGGGTCAGGCTGGTCATACAGCCCAGAGGGTCTGGATGTGAGCTGGAGCCCAGGTCTCCACACAGCTCTCCCTCCCCTCTGCTCTGTGGAGTACTGAGACACAACCTGAGTCCAGCAGATGCTCCCCAGGTGTGTGACAGTCAGAGCTTTGAGAGTGGCCAGGGGGCATCCCATGTGTCTCCTTAGTAGTTCAAGTGTCTCTGAGACTTTTTGCATCTCTTTATTTAATTACCCACAATAATACTGTCCTTTCTAATTACTTCCTCCATTCTGGGTTCCTGCTGGTTCCACAACAGCTATTTTTGGCCAAGGCTCCTGAGACACCCTGTGTGCATGTGGCAGCACAGTCCCAAGCTCTGCTCTGGGAGTCTGAGCTGCTGCAATGCACCAACATCTCTGGCCAACTTGTACAAACCCAACCCAGCATCCCAATCACTGTTATGGAGCAGAGAGATGGGGCAGGATAGCTGAGGCACACTCCCTCTTTTCCAAGCAATCCCACGGGGTGGATGTCACCTGTTCTGCACCCAGGCTGATCCTTTACCCACTCTGCAAATGAAGCACACTGCACTGCAGCAGTCTGGGGGGGAGACAGAGTGATTCCACTTCTTGTCATGTCTTCCAAAGCAAGGCACTCATCACCCTGGTCCAACACACCTTGCTCACAGGTAGCACCAGTCTTCCCAGCTGGACAAACACACTTCCCTGTCTTCGGATCACATGGTGCTCCTCCACAGTTGCACCTCTGCCTGCAGCTCACCCCAAAGCTCCCAGGCTGACAAGCTGGATGAAAGAAACCCAAAGACCTGGTTAGGAAGCATTCTGAAGACATTAGGAGGCATCACCACCACCAATTTTAAACATTAGGAGGCACCACCACCACCAATTTTAAGCTGAGCTGAACTGGTAAAAGTGATCAATATTAGCATCAGTGTCTCAGCAACTGGTGGCCTGTAATTAACTGCAAGAGAGTTCTGGAAAATTCTGTGCCTGAAGCTTTAAAAGCAACTATAGTTACCTCCACAAATGCTAGTTTTAGTAACTGGCCTCAGCCTTGTGCCTTGACCTTTGTGAACAGAGAGACAGCGTTTGCCAGGCTCCAAATATCAGTTTGGTTTCAGTGGGGAACTGCCAGCTCGTATCAACAACAAATGTGCCCTTTTATTTGCAACTTCTATATCTGAACATAAGTTTCCTAAATAATCTTTCCCATCCAAAGTGCATCTCCCAGGGAAACATGCAGTGAGTACCTACATAAATGGCATTTTTCTCCATGAAACCCAGGTGGACATGGATGTTTGCAGACTCCTGTCTCAGGATCACACAAAATATCAGGAGGACAGTTGCACCTCAGCTTGCAACCAGCCCCATAAAAGCCAGGTGTGCACTCTGGAAATGGAGGTAGACAGAGAACATGTATAAGAAAAAAGAGTTAAGAAAACTTAACTAAAAACCAGAAAATATAATGTGTGTTTTAGAGGTGGTGATAACAAAGTGTAAATACTTAATAAACATTTGTATGGACATTTCACAGAGGTTTCTGCTTATATATACAAGCCAGAAACAGTGGCAGAGTACTTAATTAACTTGCAACTTATTCAATTAGAATACTTAAGGATATATTCAATTACAGCCATTACAGAGTTCTCTTATATGTCTGTACATTCTGCTGCTCTCTGCCTTGGTGCAGAGCCAGTGCTGGGCAAGGGATGCTCCCTGCCAGAACTAAGCCCATGACCAAGAATGCTAAAAACATTAAATATTGTCACTGTTGTTCTCTACCAAACCCCCAGAACTAGTGCCATCAATCTGACATGTTCCTGTCTGCCCAGAGAAGAATCCCTATTGCTTTACTCCATTGCTGTCTGGAAAGGGCTACTGAGACATGCAGGCATGAATGTGGAATACAATTCTCTTTGAACTACCCCCCAAAAACTACAAAGAATGAGCTCGAATTCAAAGGGCTGCAAATCTGAAGGAAAAGCGGCATTACTGAACCCGTTTACAAATCATGCTGCTGCCACAAAACATGGGGGTTGCCACTTATTTACTGTCTGTGCAGAAAAAGCAATGAACAAAAATGAAAACTCCAACAATCTTCATTATTTAGGGCTGTATTAGAATTTGGGTTCTGGATTTCTGTTGGTATTTTATCAGGCTAAAGCTCCTGCATTCTTAAGCTGTATTCCCCTTGATGTTCCTGCAACCCTGTGCTAACAGGGGTAAAAAACCCACACTAAATAACCAGTAGAATATGAATATATCAGTAGCAGCAGCCAAACAAAGCAGATGGGCAGAAGAATGAGAAATGACTAGAGCAAAGGAACGAGCAGATAGGGGGAATCTGGCCTTCTAGGGTACCTTTCTGACACTTCTTGCCATGATAACCGGGCTTGCAGGTGCAGGAGCCGTTCCTGGCATTGCACTCCAGCGTGTGCTCCTTCACACACTGACACTCCTCCGAGCAGCCCGCTCCGAAGGCCCACCTGGGACAGGCTGCAGCCAGATGAAAAAGGAGTCATTAGCTCTGTAATTATGCAGGAGTTGTCTGGAATTGCACGCGGCTGCAGAGCGCAACTGCTGCAAGAAGCAAAGCGCTCGCTTCGCTCTCAGCAAACACAGCCCCGTTCCTGTGGCAGCGCCTGCTCCTGCGTGGGTGGGTAAAATAGACTTCACATGACTCCTGTGTTAAGTGATTCATGTCATGTCAAGCAACATGTGAATGCAACAACCAGAAGTGTTTCCAAGCAAACTTAACTAAGTTTCTGAATGAAAAAAACATTTGGACACGCTCCAGGACAAAAGCTTTCATTAAAAACAAAACAAAACAAAACAAAAAAAACCCGAAAAAACCCCACCGAAGATTTTCATTCTTGCACAGATTTTACAAAAAAACCCTGTAAGTACAAAGAAACTTGACCATCTATTTTTTAAGTCTTTTTTTTTTTTTTTTTTTTTTTTCCCCCCATTTAACATTTTGCCCTCATCCTGCCTCTGCTCCTCGGCTCCCACTCCAACCACATTGGCAGCCCCTAACCAACCAGGCTCTAACCTCAGCAGTGACCCTAATGTTAACCTGCCCGCCCCAACCCAACCCTACCTGTAAACCTCAGCTTCGTGTGTCAGTAAATCTCTGTCCTTATGGCAAAGATTAACTGTTAGAGGAAAAGATTAATTAAGTTTTTGGGGCCTCCTGACACACATCAAAAGTCCTGCCCTCCTGCTACTCCCAGCCCATCAGAGAACTCAAAGCCTCACTCATTTTATCATAGAATCATAGAATGGTTTGGGTTGGGAGGGACCATAAAGCCCATCCAGTTCCACCCCACTGCCAAGGGCAGAGACACCTTCCACTATCCCAGGTTGCTCCAAGCCCCGTCCAACCTGGCCTTGAACACTTCAGGGATGGAGCAGCCACAGCTTCTCTGGGCAACCTGTGCCAGTCACCATCCTTATAGTAAAGAATTTATTTTTAACGTTTAATGTAAACCTGCCCTCCTTCAGCTTAAGGCCGTTCTCCCTTGTCCTGTTAGTTCTTTCCTGTGTAAAAAAGTCACTCTCCTCCCTTTTCGCCAGCCTCCTTTACGCAGCGTGGAATCTTTCAAGACTGTTACGTGGTGTGTGCATTAAACAAATCCAAAAAATGCCGGGGACTTACCGAGGTGGCAGAAGCGCCCGTAGAGCCCGGGGTCACACAGGCAGGCTCCATATAGTCTGTGGCAGTAGCCCTTGTTGGCACAGTTGCACGGCTTGTTACAGTTCTTCCCAAAGAATCCTTTTGGGCAACCTTTGGAGTGCACAAACACAGCAAGGAATCAGCTGCCAAGGGTTAAAACCCCAGCTCCAAAGCCCCAGGCTGGCTGGTGGCTGACCCGGAGCTCACTTGCTTTTTCTCACGCACTGTTTGGCTCATTATTTAAAGAAAGAAACAAGGAGGATGAAGTGGAGATGCTGCGGGCACAGACGGGGCCGTACCGTCCTCGCAGAGCCGGCCGTGCACGCCGGGCGGGCAGTGGCACTGCCCAGTGCCAGGGTCACAGGAGCCTCCGTTCTGGCACTTGCAGACACCAGCACAGCCTCTGCCGTAGGTCCCGGGGGCACAAGCTGTGGAGAGAGCAGGGAAGGTGAGCAGACCATGAAATCCTTCCCTTTTGCTGTCAAGGAAGGGATATAGGACTCAGTCGTCAAAACTGAGCAAGGAGAGAGTCCTTTTAGTCCAGCAGGGTCTGAACAAAGTCGAAGTCTTTCTATATAAGGCAATGGACATCCACCTGATATTTACTAGAACATTTCAAAGGACACCCAGATTAATCAAGCTTTGTGAAGTACTACACCACGAATCCAACCTTCCCCTGCATGTGCTCCCGTCCCTACAACTCAAAAACCATTGCCTGTCAAGTCCAGAGCTTTAAAATCAGAGCACAGCTTTGAATATTTGGAGATAAAAATTTTAAACATTTTTTCCCCCCTCTCCCAAATCCTATTACGAAAATAACACCATGTTTTTCCAATGTGGTCTCTGAAACTGCCCAGATGATCAAGGCAGCAATGGGGCCACAAAAGCAAAGCCAAAGTGTGAGATGAAGCCTCGCTCCACTGTTGCAGCCTGAGCTGGCTGAGTGAATACAGTAGCTGGAGTCATCTGACTTAACTGACATTTTATCAATGTACATTAAGAAAGTTGACATTTCACATCAATTTTCATTCGGCTTCTTTGGTGCATTATTAGAGAAATTTAGTTCCAGTTTTCTCAACAGTTTTAGCCTACCCCAAACTCATGAACTATGCTGTATATTAAAAAAGTGAGAGAAAAGAGTGAAAGCAATCACTTACGGCTAATTCATACAGATTAGATATTCTATTATCACTATCAATGCCTATTTCACTGGACTGAATGGTTTGGCTCAATAACACAGTCCTATTAAAGGTCTTCAAATTCTAGAGGTGAATTCCACCAATGGATATTGACTGTAAATATACATCAAAAAAGTAATTATTTATAAAATTAACTAGAGAATTGGGATCCTACCTTGAGATTTTTATAATCTATCCTGAACCATCAGAACACCAGGAACAGAAGAATATGCTAACTTAATAAATTGATATATTTGATAATTGATAACTGTTTTAGAGAGACTGGAAATTATCACTTTAATCCTCTCCATTCCTATTCTCTCAGCTGTCCCCAGTGTTTACAAACCAAACCCACTGTCAGTCTCCCAAAATAACTATGGGCAGACTGTTGGTTTCAATCACTCTCTGGATTTTCTATATTTCTGTCCTTGTGATGACACCTGATAAACAATCTTGATGGCAATTAACCTGAAGATTGCTGTCTCCTGATGTCAAGTAATAAATTTTCATTGACTCTTTGTCTCACCAGTGACAGCACAGACTTTCTGAGTATGATGGGCCATCATATCACACGCCATGAAACAAAGGGACCCATCTCAAAAGCACAGGAAATCTGCTCAGACAAGCAACAGACAAGTTTTGCCAAACCGCAGATGAAAAACAGTGAATCAAGAAATCACCACTCTCTTTCCAGTTGGTTTTGACACATACTTCTGAATCAGAAAGATCTTCTGCCAGGGAGCAGGAATAAGAAGAGTGGAAAGTTATTATAAAGGGCACTGACTTGGCAAGAGAATTCTGAACAATACAATTTCCAATAGGAAAAAGTAGTCATCCCAAGAATATGATGCTAATAATAAAAAGAATGATAAGGAAAAAAAATGGAAAAAAAATAACAAAGGGGCAATGTCTTGGGATGCTATGATGGAAAAACTCAAGTTTAGTGTACAAGTCCACCCAGATTGTCACACCAGCTGCTGGCACAGGCTTCTGAAAGTCATCGAGGCAAGTTGTGGAACGAAGCATGGCCAGTAAGCTTTGGCAGTTTTTAGCAGCAAAGAGAATGATCATTAACCAAATATTTAGGAGGGATATGATTTTATCCTGTCCTGTACTAGAGGGCAGGGACCTCACTCTTTTAGGGTTTGCATTTTGTCCCACAGCATCCCTTACAATTTCTATTTAATGTGCCCCAATACAATAAAATTTTGATGTTCTCCTTACAGAGCTCCGCGGATTACAACAGGTTATTCTTATTTCCTACCCGCAGTGCCCCAGCACGAGGACCCAGTGCCCACCTGTCAAACCCTCAGTACTCACTCTCATTGCAGATAACTCCAGCCCAGCCAGGGGGGCAAACGCAGCCGCTGTGGTCGCTGTCACACCGGCCCCCGTTCTGACAGTCCTCACACCTCAGGCTGCAGTCGTGGCCAAAAGTGTTATCAAGGCAAACTGAAATGAAAAAAAAGTACACAATGCTCAGTGAGCAGCCAGACAAAAAATGCTTCCACACAAGCTCTTACCTATCGTTAGGTTGCAAATGCCACCGACTCAGTGCAGAAGACAGTCCGAAATGGAGATTCCCGAATTTTCCTCTTTGAATTTTTGACTCTAAGTAACAGGGAAGCTGGGAGTTTAGCTGGAATTTGCTCCCTTAAATGCTGTAACTCCCCAGCAAAGAGCACTTCAAGCTACTATTTAAAAGCAAATATTTTGCCTTCACAAAAAGTGAATTTGCATCTAATGCTTAATATTGAATTTATTGGGAGAGACTCTCCTTCTCTCCTTGCTAGGTTAACCCTGTTGTTCTACTGCAGTAAGTGGATGTGGTGCTATTTAAATACTGGCCATTGGTATTTTTAATAGGATAGTTTGAGTGCTATTCTAGGATAACAGAGCAAAATACACATTTATCACTTCCTTTTTTCTTCATGGATATGAAAAAAGGAGTTAGTTTATAGAGGAAACCTTATATGAAAATGCATTCCTCCCTCCCCTTCTCCACTCTCCTTTTCTCCCTTGCACCCCCATGTTCTCCTTGTGGGGTCTGCTGAGAAAAACATAGAAAATAAATGTTACTGTCTGATAAAATACCATCCACATGGTCACTTTATTGCCTTTGAGGCTTTGTGGCTGTGGCTGGAGGCTTTTTGGAAGGAGACTTTGAACAGCACCTGAAAGGGAGCTGGCAGCTTATTACAGCCTCCAGAAAGTCACAGGCTGGTTGCTTTTCACCAGCAATTTTCTATGTGAGGACAGATTTCCTCTAGGTCTGAGCACCCAACTGTTTGTTCCCTTTTCTGCAGCTGAAAAAATGCCCAAGCTTTCAGAGACATTCAAAATCCCAGTGTTCCCACTTGGAACAGCTTACAAATTCATACTTCAGGAGAAGAATACAGATTACCATTTAAAACATTATGCTTCCACATTAAAAAGTCATTCAAGCTGTAGAAAATATTTAATTACTTACACCAGCTTATTGATAAAACATGATCTTTTTCTAATATAGATGGCAGCTCAAAAATATGTCTGAAAGTAAAGGCAATAAATTACTATCTGGGAGGCAAAAGAATCTACTAAACCATTTAAAGTTCTATTTCTCCATCATCTTTTCCTACAAACCACTGTGTGCTGCAAAGCCTCAGCCTTCGAAAAAGTGCAGCTTCTCAACTATGACTGATAACACCCAAATTTTGGTGGCTAAATATAAATAAAACATGCAAAAAGTGGTCAATAAATATTTGATTGTGGTTTCTAGGCCTGATAATTTTGCCTGTGGTTATCTCATTTATCAGCTTCCCAATTGGTTATCGGTGTCGCTGAGTCCGGCTGGATGCTGTGCGATTTTGGGGGGGGGGTGTGTGTTAACAGTTTTGTTCATAAAAATAAGTTAATTTTTTATCAAAGTCAAGACCAGCTCCTGATTTTTGCCTGTAGGGCACAGTCCTCAGATGACTAATTAGAGCTGATATGAAAATCATGGGACACACAGAGGAAAACCAAGAAATCTCACTCGTCCCTGGTGACCCACCAGCACTCAGCACAAAACAAACACAGGGTTTCACCTCATAATAGTCTTTAAGTGGTGAAGTTTCCACTTTAAGGTGGAAGGATTGAAGTCATGCAAAGCCCAGGTGGGTTTGCAAAGCTGCTCTGCACTCACTCCTGTGACAGTGGGTGCTCCTGTGCTGATTGTCACCACTGGTTCCAAGCCCTTGGCCAGCCTGAGCAATACACAGATGGGTCTGTCCTTTTCCTGGAGAACATGCCCAGAACATCAAGATAAACCTGAGTCTTCGGAGGGTTGCTTTTTCCACAAACAGAGATCCAAATATCTTACACAAAAGTCCTCCAGTTGTTACAAAAGGGTTTGTAAACAGGGACACATGCTGCCCCCACACTCCCGTTCCCAGCTCCAGGAGAAACGGAGCGTTTCCCAAGGGGTTTTGTACACTCAGTAACCCACACAATCCTCTCACCCTCGGGATGAGCAGATCTCTCTGGCTGTTGGCTCTGGGGCTCTGTGCAGACACCCTGTTTTCCAGGCAGCCTCCCAGTCCTTGCCCGCTGTCCTGCTCACTCTTCCCCTGCACTACCCACTGCATCCAGACAGCCTCCCAGTTCCTCAAACATGTCCCATTTGGGATGGGACACAGCCTCATCCCTGCTGGCACAGAGACAGGCAGGAAGCAGGATTAACGCTCATCCCTCCTCTGCTCCTCCCCACACTCGAGCCCGGCCAGCCCAGCACAAGTCTCGCCCCAAATCCTCTTTCCAAGAGGATTCCCGTTCCCCCAGTTTGCTGTGGTGGCTCAGAGCACTCCGGGCACTCACCGACCCTGTGCACCAGGGTGAGCTCTCCTCGGGGATCTTCATCCTCGTACCGGGCCCCGAGCGCGTAGCGGAGGAGCTGGGGGGGACCTCGGAACTGCAGCCCTGGAGCCCCGGCGAACCCCACTGCCTCCTCTGCATCCGCCTCCTCCCCACCTAGGGCTGACACAAACACACACCATCAGCACCTCAGTCTTCCCCCACAGCACTTTCCTCTCATTTACATCTTTTTTTTTTATTATTATTAAGACGCTGGTAGATTTTCCAGCGACACCCCTGTTCGGTTTGCCCAGCAGTCACAACCCAGTCATTTTCTCATCTGGAGTTTCTGCTATAAAAAGAAAAAAAAAAAAAAAAAAGAGAAAAGGGGGAAACCCTCCCATCTTTCCCTTTTCTTTCTTCTGAAAATAAACTTTGGTCCTGGCAAATTAAAAAAAAAAAGAAAAAAGTTAAACGAGGAGATTAATTTTCCTCACTTGAAGTTTGAGATTATTTTTAGTTAATGAAGGTCATTACTCTTGCTCGTTTTGGAGATGACAAATAGAGAGGGAGGCTGGCTGTGCAATTTATTTTCAGAAACACTAAAATCTGAGCCTTAAAATGATGGCAAATCAGTTGGCATTCTTTCTGGTGTCGGTTATAGTATCAAACTCTGCCCAAGCTTTAGCAGGTGCTAAACTTGGTTATAGAATCGAGTGGCTCAGCTGAAACCTGTACTGGTTACACTGGCAGAAATCCAGCCTCACACCACTAACTAATGGAAAACTTGCTGTGGTTGATCAAAGCAGAGTCTGGCTACCTTTTCTTTTCCACAGGATGTTAAACTTCATCAAACGCTGAAAGAAAACTGTCAAAACACTATTTATTTCAAAAACATGAGCTTTAGGTTTTTGAGCATGTCCATGGGATTTAAGTGTTCATCTCCCATTAATCTTTGGCAAAACCCATTACTGGAGGATGAACTTAGATCCACGCACTGCACGTAGCTCTACCCTGGCCACGCTCAGAGGCAGCTGCAGTTGGGCTCCCAAAATCCCAGGATCTGTGAAAACCCCAGTTCCAAAGTCACATTTTAAATACTTAATGGCCCTCAAGATATAAAAAGAACTCACCGACACAGGCCCATCTGTTATCACCGAGCTTGTAGCCCTCCTTGCAGGCACATTCATACGACCCCAGGGAATTAACACAGAAATGGTCACAGTTGCCATTATCCACACGACATTCATCCACATCTAGAAAATCCAGATAGAAATGGTGATTAGGAGCCAGTACCTCTGCCTGGAGAGCACATGCTGTGCCCAGCTGCATCAGACAAACTATTCTGCACATAAGAAAACTTAATTTTCTTGGTACTTTGGGTCTCTGTTTCTCACTAGTATTGGAGATATGAAAACATTTTAGGGCAACATGGAGCAGATTATTTTGATGTTTTTGTTTCAAGTGCAAACAGCTGCTTTAAGCTGTTAAGCTCAGTTGATCCTTCAGTTATTTTGAGGGCTCTTCTTTTGTCGAAGGAGTCTTTAACACACATCAGTATACAGTGCCCATGGAGAGAGGGAGGAAAAGGTCCTCTCTGCTGGCTCGTCTCCCACATCCCCCCTTTACCACATTGAATGCTGGGTTATTCCTGTATTCCACCCTCACAAAGAGGAAATTACACATTCGTAAAACCTTATCAGCAAAGCTGGCAGAGGGTCAGTGATTCTCTCATTAGGGCAATGCCTACAAAGCCCTGCAAAGGGCTTTGACAGCATTTCTTCTGCCCTTGGTTGTGCTTAGTTAGATCGAGCCTCTGGTATCAAAGGACTTTTGACAAGGGCATGGAATGATATAGAACAAGTGAGAATGGCTTTAAATTAACAGAGGGCAGGATTAGATTGGATATTAGGAAGGAATTCTTCCCTGTGAGGATCATGAGGCCCTGGCACAGGTTGCCCCGAGAAGCTGTGGCTGCCCCACCCCTGCAAGTCCCTGCCACTCCCATCAAGGCCAGGTTGGACGGGGCTTGGAGAGCAACCTGACCTAGTGGAAGGTGTCCCTGCCTGTGGCAGAGGGGTGGGAATGAGATGATCCTTAAGCCCCTTCCAACCCAAACCATTCCATGATTCTGTGACTCACCATCGCAGGCGCAGCCGTCGGCGTTGAGCTGGAACCCCCCTTTGCAGGCACACTCGTAGCCCCCCGCGTAGTTGATGCAGAACTGGGAGCAGCAGGACTCTCCAGTCTCACACTCGTCCACCTCTGCAAGGAAAGAGCAGCATGTTCATCCCTTGGGCACAGTCTGAGCTGCTGCCAGAGTTCTGCTCATGGCTATTTCGCTTCAGCACACGCCTTTTTATGTCTGCCTCTCCCTTCACCCACCTAAAGCACTGTTTGAATCCTGAATCCTGACAGCAGCTGTCTCCTACCTTCTCCCATAGCAGCCAACACCCTCTAAACCCAAGGAGAGTCCTCCACAAGTCTCAGCTGCCGTGAGGTGGTCTACTAAACACCAGCTGGTCTCGCTGGTGACCAGCAGTAGGACCCAAGGGAACAGCTGGAGCTGTGCCAGGGGAGGTTTAGGCGGGATATTAGGAAAAGGTTCTTCACCCACGGGGTGTTTGGGCACTGGAACAGACTCCCCAGAGCACCCAGCCTGACAGAGCTCAAAGAGTGTTTGGACAACACTTTCAGGCACATGGTGGGATTCTTGGGGTGTCCTGTGCAGGGCCAGGAGTTGGATTTGATCCTTGTGGGTCCCTTCCAATGCAGGATACTCTACAATTCTAAGAAAACAGACAACAGCTAGGACCCACCAGTCCTCAAATACCTGCTACTTAACAGTAACCCGCATGTAACCATTTGGACTTCTTTACATTTAGCCTTATTCAATGCAAACTAACACTGAAACAATGCTCTGATCCAACAAGGCGTTTCACTGGACATCGGCAGCCGGTAGGTGCAATTGTAGTTTTTCTTAACTAATTGTAGTTTTTGATAACTAATTGTCTGTTGCCTCATCCTGCTCTTGTCCACCCAGAAACTGGTATCATTGACACCCCTGTTCTGGTGACTAGATAAGAGAACTGAGCTGTTATCTTTGCACTGCAGGCTCCTGGCTGCTGTCAGCCCGGGCAGGCTGCTCAGCAGGTCAGTGGCCATCCAAGGGCCACCTTGTCAATGCTGAGTCTGCAAAATGCTTCTGAAGGTTGCCCAGCTGAGCAGCTGCAGATGGGAAAGGTCAATGTCTCAATTAACCCTGGAAGGAGCACCAACTTTATGAGGAAACATGGACAGGAGAAAGAAAATGTAATTAATCAATTGAGGTGAGGAGGTCAGTGTGAAAAAGATTAATGCAGGTTATTTGAATGCAGTGTTTTCCAGAAATGTCACAGGCTGAGCTCCCCTGCAGTATGTCAGGTGATGCTCTGGGGTCCAGCAACAGCTCCTTGTTTGTGTAGAAATACAAAACATCCATCCAACAAAAAGGAGATTTTTGCTATTAAGAGCAGCTTTCCGTGTCCTCAGCCTTGCCAAACCCTTCCTTTGTGCTCTCCCTTCCCTTTCTGTGTCTGGAGTAACAGCTTCCCTTTGAAATCCCCATCAGCAGGCCACTGAGCTGGGATGTGGGTAGGAGGCTGCTTTGCTCCTGTCAGCCATAAACAGACAAGACTGTGTAACCCACCCACTCCTGTGAGGCTCTGTCTCCAAATTTGCCTCCCAGACCTTTTTAAGTTTTGCTTTTGAAGTTCCATCATCACCCACCCTTGCCTCTCTCCTCCCCTGTTCCTCCTCTCTCCTGCACTTGGCTTTTTTCCTTGTAGGACCCATTTTGTCTGTAATGCCGCTCACTCACCAGTGCTCCCACTGTCTACCTCTCCTCATGTCTTACTACACTGCTTTGTGATGCCTGCTCTTCCCCCCCTGCCTCTTCTTGGCTATTCTTGAAAACTTTAATGGCTTAGTGACAGCAAGTTGAAACCAGAAAGAGATACAGTTTGCACTGCAAAAGCCATAAACAAAAAAACCCTCAAACCCAAAAAACCAAACCAAAACAAAAAAATCACATAGCAAAATCGCTCAAAACATGAATGAATTTTTAAGCTCTTCTCTTGAAATAAACCCAAACCTAAGTCTATTGCTTTCACTTCCCAAGTGAGACTTCTCACAGCCAGAAGCACAACCTCATCGCTGGGTAAATCTGGTGGAAACACAGCAACCTCCATAACACAAAGTGAGGTTTGTGCATGAGGCACTTCAGAGCAGCCCTGTCGCTGCTCCCAGCCACAGCCGACCTCCTCCCAGCCACTGGCTGAGAAGGGAAGGAAAATCAAGTCAAGTCAGGGCTGCACACAGTGACACATGGCCATGGCAACTGGTGATGCACCAGTGTCATCTTCCATGTGGGAGGCCGAACTCCTTCCCCTCGTTAGCGAACAATCCCAGTGAACATGCGGAGCAGGGCAAGCCGGAGCAGCGCCGCCAGAGGATGACGCTAATTAACACTTGCAGAAGAAGGGAAGGGATGGGAAAGTATTTCCCTGAGCGACAGCTCCCCTTGCAGAGCCCCCCACACCTCCTCCCTCCCCGGATTACCCGAGCAGGTCTGTCCATCCGTCCCCAGGCGATATCCGCTGTCACAGGAGCAGCGGGGCCCTGCGGCCGTGTGCTCGCAGTGGTGGGAGCAGCCCCCGTTGCCGTTCCGGCAGCTATCGACGATTTCCATTTCGATGCCTTGCAGAGAAATAAATCAAAAGGATGTTAAAAAGCAAGCCCGGGTGGGAGTCACTAGAGAATCAGCCTTCTGTAAAACAGCAGCCATGAGCCGAGCGATGCAGCAGGGAATATAAACTCAGCTCCCACACATGCCCCAGAAGAGCACGCTTTGGAGTCACTGAGCTCCGGGTGTTTGTCTCCATGTGTCACAACACTGGATTCACTTACTTCAGCAACATGAAGCCAGCTCAGCATTCCAACAGCCTGCAGGCTACAGGAGCCTCCACAGGTTTCCTCAGATTTATGCTTTGTTTGGACGCAACCCTTGCCCCAAAGGAGGAGAAGAACCATCTGAGGAGCCCAGGTGGTCCATCTTAACTCAGCCTGGTTATGCTTTCCAAAGCGCAGCTTCTAGATTTGTATGGGAACGGCAAAGACTTGGATGCTGAAACATCCACCAAACAAAAGGCATTAAAACTTCCACAGCAGAGTCCTGCTGGTGAAGTGGGCATCCAACCACAACACTAAACAATTTGCAGGTTTTGGCCCCTGCATGTCCCTTCCAGGGGCACGGAGCAGCTCCTCAGCTGAGACTGTCCCCTACAGCTAAGACAGGCTAGTGGTCCAGTGCCACTGCCAGCCCCCTTTGCCCTGACAGACCCCTCCACCCTCCTGCACTGCTGGACAGTCCTCACAACATCCTGGCCATGTGCAGTGGGAACCCTCACAGAGAAAAGGGAACACCTGGTCACCTCATTCCCACCCAGCTACTTTATCAGATGATTTCTTCAGGATGAAAAGAAACTATGGGGCCAATTATTAAGTTTCTCTTGAAGGATTAGTGGGATTGTCTTGTTACAGAGCTATTTAGAGAGGAATTAATTTATCATGCTATGCAGGGGAACTGAAAAACAACCTTCCTAAAGGAGCCACTGTAGTTCCAGAAACACCCCAGCTCAGATCTGGCACAGAATTTCCCCAGACACATTTGTGTCTGTGGGTCTGGTCCTACCCCTCTTGGTGCTCCCAGGGAGCAACCTGCTTGCCAACAAGAAATGCAAGTCTAGCTGGAAGAGGGCATAAATTAGGAGAAGTATTGAGGGCTACATCTCATGCATAGGATGATTATTTGCACCAGGGATAAGAAATCCTGTCTCCCGTCCAGTACGTTAAGCTGGGATTTAGGAAACCCAGCGATTAAATGCAGAATTTGACTTTATACACAATCTTCATCATTTACTTTGTCTCAGTTCTTCATCAGTAAAACTGGAATAACAGCTCTTCCCCAAGCCACTGGGGAAATGAAAGAATAAACAAAGATTCTAAATTGCTCAAACACTGGGATAATCCTGATCATAAATATATGCAGAATGTTTTTATTTTTATTGTTTGCTCTGCAATATTGTTCATGAGGCACAGAGCATCACCATCCCCTGAGATCTGCTGAACATCCAGAAAATATATTATCTGAAAACCACAATGAAATCTAAGTGGTCTAAACCTCTTTTTTATGCCTATAACAGAGCATTTCATATCTATATATTAATCACATTTCCTCTGCCATTGTACCACTCACAGTTCCCCATCTCCTATGAAATTGCTCTCCAGGATGTCTCTCACATAATTGGGTTTTGTTTTTAATGTATGTTAATGCTTTGAAACTGAATTTCATCCTTAATAAGTATTTCTTACACACACATTCTTAAATAAAGCACTCATTCTCTGGCATACACTGTATTTTCCTAAGGAAACACTGCTGAAAGCTCTTGCACAGTATTATTAGATTGAATGATCTTTGCCCACCTCTTTGCTAAAACAGGTCATGCTTTTGTCTGCATTCCAGTGAGCTTATGTTAGGTCCATAATAACCCCAACTCTTCCACATCACCTCCTTTATTAATATAAATTTGCCCTCAAGGACAGCCCAGGAATCACCTATCAACTCACAGTGCTGGGAGTCAATCCCCCATCCCAGAAAAGCAGTGTTGATTAAGAAAGCCCCCTGGCAAGAGGTAAGTATGTGAGAGAAGACAGCAGGGCTCACTTCAGTTCAGGAAATTTTAGTTGTTCAACAATTTTTTTCATCCCTAGTCTTGCTTCTTTTTTCTCCTTTTTAAAAAGCATCCTCTTAATAGTGTCAATAATCTCAGGAGAAACACAAGCCAACCCAGGCAGATTAAGACAAGAACAGAACATCACGTTCGTTTTCTCTTGCATCGGGTTCAGCCTGGAAGAAAATTGGGAGAAGGAGTGCAGGAAGCATTTCACAGAACAGCAATATTCTGGTAGCTCTGCAGTAGAATTCACGAGACTCTGAAGATAAACCAACAGGGCTATTTGCTCTTTGAAATGCAGTAATTAAGGTCTGTGAACACAGGCTTAGGAACGTGTCACCCTGCAAACCCAGCAGCAGCAGAAGATAGAGAAAATACTATTAAGCTTGAGCTTTTGCATACATTTATTTTGCTGGGAATGCTAATCCTGCTGAATTAAAAGCAAAGCATGGCAGTTTGGAGCTAAACCAGCCTGAAATGTGCAGCTGTACAGGTGTCACTTACGGTAGCACTGCTTTCCATCAGCCCCCAGCTCGAAGCCGGGATTACAGGCACAGGTGAAGGATCCCAGAGTGTTCACACAACGATGAGCACACCTGGCTCTGCCTTCTGCACACTCGTCAGCATCTGCAGAGCAGGGAGAAAGGCAAAGACATTCACTGGGATATTAAAATAAAACATATCATTGCTCTACACGGACATGGCTGTATGTCCAAACATCTGCTGAAAACAGCATCCTGATGGGAGTCTGCAAAGGGCAGCATGGGATGGATCCAGGAACACTGAAGTCACATTATTCTCCAAAACAATTTTTTTTCCCTAAACACCATTGACCTTGAACTTCTCAGAGTGAATATCTACACCACCAAACATTATACTTACAGTATCAGCCAAAGCAACTTGTTTATTGTTCCTGTAAAAAGAGCAATGGAAAAAGATGCCGCATGAAGAGCACAGAAGAAAGTCCTTACTCTCACTGCTCTGAAACTATATCACCGGCTCCTCAATGCCATTATATTTAAATTAATGGAGCGAGAAATAGCTGATTATTTTCTGAATGTCAAATGATCTGGGTTAAGTGGTGGCTGGGTTTCAGCAGGGA
Organism: Pseudotriccus pelzelni; assembly: GCA_035584735.1. Classification (NCBI taxonomy): domain Eukaryota; kingdom Metazoa; phylum Chordata; class Aves; order Passeriformes; family Tyrannidae; genus Pseudotriccus; species Pseudotriccus pelzelni. The sequence continues at coordinate 3,343,794 of JAWMRA010000009.1, read as the reverse complement.
TGATGGAGGCAGAACTCCTCTGTCACATCCCTGAATCCTGCAGCTGCTTCTACAGCAGCACAGCAGGAGGCACCTGCTCCAGGCAGAGGAGCTTCACCCCACTTGTAAGAAAAGAAAAAGGTGCAGAGCTGTAGGTGCAGAGGCTGTTCTTCCCCCAGTGCTCAGTCAGTCTGTTCCTCACCTTTACATGTACCAGTCTGACCACCAAAGGTGTCCATCTTCCTAAAATCTCAGTGGAGCATAAAAACACTTTTAAGGAGTAATTACTGCAAAAAAAGCAAAGCAAAACCCTACACTAAATACTGCACAGAACACCAACCTCTGTCCAAAGGCTGGCATTGCAAATGGCAAACCCCTAACCCACCTCCTGTTCCTCCTTGTCCCGACATTTTCCTTGCAAAATGCAGATTATTTATTGCACCAGTCCTGGGTCAGTGTCTCGCACACGGGATGGAACAGTCTGGTGTGCAGTTCCTCACCTTTTATCCCAGCAAACCCCTTCCCAGCAGTTTTTTTCCTCCACATGTGCTGCAAGCAGTGCTGCACTCGTGGCCCCTCGTAGTTGAACATGAGCAGCCTGATGAATGCAATCAGGCTCCTTGCAAAGAGGGGCCCCAGGCAGTGCAAACACCACACACGGGCTCATGAAAATTTCAGGACAAATGACAGCTTCTCTGAAGCAGCCCCGTGAGCAGCTGCTGCTTAGAATAAAATGGCTTATTCCTCCTTTTTCTGTAACTGTCAGCTTGCAAGTAGAGTATCTTGGACAGCGCTGTAAATATTCTTTTCCTTTCTTCTTTTCAAAAATAATAATAAAAAGTTGGAAAACCCAGAAAGAGTCACCATCCTGCGCAGATTTCTTCCTGTCTTGGAAATGCAGCCAAAGTATGAGCCTTCAGCTGCCCTCTGTCTCCTTCCAGCTTGGATTCCTGAGAGTCAAATACCCGCTTGAATTTTGCAAAAGACATTGAATAACTTCTAGGAGGAAAAACCAATAATTGTATATCCATGGCAAGACATGCTCCTTAATGATTCAAAAGATTGCTGCCACGAGGCTGGGGAGAAAAGCTGTTCCAATATATAACACTGCAAGGTAACCCAGTGCTTTAGTTTATACATAAATTAACGGAATTGTCAATGTGTATCTGAGATAAAACAAGTAACATGATGACCCTACTGTTAAAACCACTGCTATTTCCATCTAATAATCACCAGTGAAGTGTCTAAAATACTTGAAAATACTTTTTTTTAGCCAGTAACTTCCTCATGAGCAACCCCAGTAAGAGGGGAATTGCTCAGGGTAGGAAGCAAGTATTTTGCAAGGCAACCCAGCAGCCTTTATACAAGACAGTAAGTTAAATATTGGCAAAACATTAACTAAATTCTTAAAAGGAGGAGTTTAAAATTAGTGTCTGAATACGTATGCTGATCCTGACTTGGCTGTTAAAAATCTGTGCACCATGAAGTCCACCAACGCTTTTTACTTCATAAAACTGTTAAATGAGCTTCCAGTCATCACTCTGGAAGAGAAAATCAGCTATTTTGATCTCTAGTTCCACCACATTTTAGGTCAGAGATGCTATAGATCCTTTTGACAACGTGAGACTGTATACAGGACTTTGGAATTCAACTTTAAGCCACTCTCTTTGGAAATCTTACACATCAGGATTTCTTCCTTCACAGTAGTTTCTCCATTAATATGGAAACAGTTCCCCAGCTAAAAAGCCCTTTGAATTCTAAATAGGCTTTCAGTGACCTGGTTCAGAGTGTTACTTGAACCAATTTTCCAGGAGTTGTATCTGGGACATTATTTTAAAGGGAACACTACAACAACAACACTCCAGCATCTACAAATCCAGTTGCTAGAAAGCATGACTTAGGAGATCACAGAGGAGTTTTCATTCCTAAAATGGTCCTTCAAGACTATGGGCTGATGTGAAAGTCACAGAGAGAGAGAGAGAGAGACGCTGTTTCAAAATGCACACATATATTTGTACAACATATTCCTCTCCACCCACAGCTCAGGGAGCTCTGATTAATAACTTTCTTTCACGATAAACAGTCCACAGTTTCTTACCTAAACAGGACTTTTTGTCTGCAGAAAGGTAATGCCCTGGATGACACTCGCATTTTGCAATTCCTCTCGCATTTTGACAGATTTGTGAGCATCCTCCATTCCCACTTGTGCAGGGGTCTATTGCTGAAACCAATTAGAGCACACTGTCAACTGAAAGGTCACTTTTTTGCCTGAAAATGGTCTTACCTGCCATCATTACAATGAAGTAGCTGTAAGAGATTAGACTGGGGAAAAAAAAATTGACAGACTTTGGTGTATAGTAAAAAGCCGTTGTTTTCCTGGATGTTATTTCCTCTGTTGCTGGACAATATTTTTCACAGGAGCAGCAACAATGCTTTAAACAGCAGGAACTGAGCTTGTACTACACATTGGAAGCAGGACCAAAAAAAAAGAGTACATTTTATGCCTATTTTGTTGTACCTGAACAGATTTCAAGAGTTCTCTAAACAACAGCAATTAGCACTCCAATATGTGTGAACCCATAAACACACACAATGGTGCAGTTCACCATGAGACAATGAATATTTAAAAGGCTCTAGAGGAAATAAACACTGAAGAGCCCCCAAAGACATCCTTCAGTCTATAAACATATGCCATTCATGTTGTACATCAAGGTTTTTTCCCTTTTCTTGAACAATAACATACTTTTTCAAGGATAAGCCACTCTAAGGGGCGAGTACGTAGAAACACTTTATAAAAAGTGCCTAAAGAAGTCTCCAGCTCAAAGATTTCACTGTGTTTTATGGGGTTATTTCTGCAACACATACCTGCTGGAAGCATACTGAGGTATCTGCCTAAATAAAGACTTGACACAAACCAAAACAGACCTTCTAGGACTGTTTAGACAGGTCTGATTTGGGTTAAGATCTGATATTCTGCACCAGGCTGAGGTTTTGGGTTGGAGCAGTCATTACACCAACATACTGATAAACAACATTCTGTAGGTAAATTTGGAGGATACCTTTAAAATGTGTCCTCCACAGTTCTGCTTAGAGTCAATTGAAGCTTTTGAAAGTTACGCTTACTTCCTTACAACTCAAGCTCTAATTCAGTTTTAGCATTTTACTCATTATTGTCTGATTTGAGACATTTGACCAGTATTCCTCGCTCGCCTCCAGCCCAACATCTCCTTCCCAAGCTCTGTAAAAGCCACCTTCTATCAGAGCCCCAGGGGGAAAACCATCAGTTCCACAGCATTGGCAGTGGATTCAGGGTCTGAGGACCCCTGGGCTGAAGGAGTTTTGATCTAGACCTTGCTGCTTTGCTCTTCCAGTAACTATCCATATACGTGTAGTCATGCAGGAGAAGGGAATAGGAGAGAAAAACCTCTGCTTTCTACAGATACATTTGAACATGGGGTAGGTTTTCTTAATTTCCTCCAATTTTCACTCTTCTACACAGCCAAGTAGCATTTTGTGCCAGAGTTTGGCAAAGGGGGACGTTGCCCCAGAACACCTTCAAAGTGCCTCACGTCACCATCTCAAGAACACAACCATTCCAGACTGCGAAGCTCAGTTAGACTTGACAGTATTAAACAAAAAAAAGAAAAAAAAAATATATAAAAAATAAAGCCACAGTTAGGGATGCAGAACTGAAATAGGACTTCCGACACGATAGGTTGCAAATAGGTTTGCGAGGAACAGCAGCACTTCATCGTACACGACACTTTCAAGGCTGACAACTTGGCTCTGCAGCTCGACAATTTGCACTCTACAAAGGATTTAGCTTCAAGCAAGAACTCACTCCTTGCTGATATGAAATATTGAGTTATTTGCTGATTCTTTTTCTATCTGGGTAAATTAAATGAAATCACTATCAAACAGCATCTGTTAAACCTGCACATTACAGAGGTTTTCCGAGCAGCTAGAGCTTTAATTTGAGAATGATTACAGCAGAGAGTAAAACTTGTAATGCTCTGTGACATGACAACAGGCAAACAACAAATTATATGTTAGATGGTAGTAAAACATAGTAATTTGAATAAAGATAGCAGCCTTGGAAGTCCTTAGATGAGACAGAAGTTTGTAAAGCAAAGATCTTCAGGACATAAGGCGATCACTGATTGACTTGCTTTCCAGCAATATATTTGTCCCTGTTATAGGCAGGTTTCAGGAGGAGCTAAAAATGATTCATTAGTGTTCTTTTTCCTACACATTTGTCTCTTTTTGTTTCATTTAATAACTTCAGTAGATAACAGACTCCATCCCACAGAGATCTAATCCAAGCTGTCAAACACTACGGCAAAAAATTTACTGGAATTATTTGATTTCCCAGATGTCCCGGGACAGAGAAGCACAAAATACTGTGGATTGGAAGCAACTTCTAAGATCATCTCATTCCATCCGCCTGGCACGGGCAGGGACACCTTTTGCTAGACCAGGTTGCTCCAAGCCGCGTCCAACCTGGCCTTGAACACCTCCAGGGATGGGGCATCCACAATTTCCCTGGGCAACCTGTCACCAGACAAGAGGTTTCCCAGATATCCAGGGACCTTGTGTGAGAAAGCCACGGTGATTGCACTGATGTGGGACAGCAGCAAATGCTCCTGGTGCAGTACGAGCCCTGCATGTACTGTGGACCTTCCAGACCTTCACTGCAAGGCTGCAAAGAACAGGGTCTCCAGTCCCACCTGCCATGACCTCTAGAGCACATAAAGAAAGAGAATTGGGCCTTATCAAATTAACTTTCTTGTTCACAGCAATCACGACTCTAAGCTGGAGAAAATTCAAAGTGGTTAAGATTAAAATTGCCAGGCTTGAGTGTTTCTCTGTGGCTTTTCAGGGCTATGAGGTGCAGCATTAGCTCCCAAGGAGTCTGCAGGCATGAATTCACACCTGCAGAGCAGCTACACCTGCTGTGGCAAATTACCCTCATGATGCTGAGCTTTCTCCATCCAAGCCATGCCTACAGCAGCCAGGCTTTGTGGCTGGAAATTAAAAGCAGCCAGGCTCACCTCCTCCCACCTTTTCTACTTAAAACACCTCTGATTGCCAACCCAAATGCATTCATGGCCACTTCAGCCTCATTTGCTCCTGTAAAAATCTTGTCCATTGATTCAACTAGCACTTTTTTCTCCCAGGCATTCATTCACTAAGGTTTTTATGGGGGAAGAACGTCCTACTTGGTATTAATTTTGCAAGCTGAGCTCTGCTTACAGATTCTCCTTCCTCTGGACACAGCTGCCTTCCTGGGGGGGATGCTGCACTGATTTATTTTGATTTACACACCCTGAACATCGGTAAGCAGGCACTCAGGCCAGCTCCAGGCAAGGACTCACCTTCAGAGCTGACCCTGCCCCTTTCCCACTGTTCAGTAATTACTGGCTGGTGACAAAGCGCTGCCTTTGGTGAGGGGCTGACCCTCATCAGCCCCACGATGTGAGGGAGAGAACAGCAGTGGCAAAACCTCCCCCATCAGGGGTCCCAGCCTGCTGGTTTGGCTGCTGAGCAGAACCAGGTGCTGGCGGCTGGGATAGAGCTTGAGGTGTCACATGGAGGTCTGAGCTGCTCCATGAGCACCCAGGGACAACTTCCACCCCCCAGGCACTGCCACAATTAGACCCCACTGATCCAACCACTGTCCCACCACAACACCATAAAAACCTCCAAACAGTTCTATGCAGCTGCCTGCACGTGGCTTGGCAAAGGACATCTGGGGTGCCAGAGGCAGCGGAGGAGACACGAGAGGTTTGGAAACAGGATGGAGGAGAGCGGAGCAAGGTCTCTGATGCTCTCTCTGCGCTAAAGCTCCCCTTTTCTGACTTTTCCTGATAATCTCAGGGACAAAACGTGGCCACCCCGTGAGAGACAGAGAGGTCAGCCTGCTGTGGGTGCTCACCGAGGCGCAGCCTCCGCAGAGGGCAGGATTTAGGGGGGCCAAAAGCGAAGGGCGAGTGCTCGCTGCACAGAGCGGGAGCTGGAATCAGGCTGAACAGCAGGATTTACTTACACTTCATACACAGCATATAAAATCCCCGAGCAGAAGAGGAGCCATATGGAAACGGTTTTGTGACAGGGATTTTAGTGCAATAAATCCATAAATTTGGCCCTATCTTTCTCTGGCATATTCAAGGGTACGAGTGTGGGGGAGCTGCCTTAAAAACTGATGAATATTTTAAGATGGATGAGGAGAGAAAAGCAACAATCAAACCCAAAGGTAGCACTGCTGTTCTGCTTGTGAGAGTGCTTAAAACCTGAAGGGGAGGATGAATGAATCAGACTGTGATAAGCCAAAAGCAGATAAAGAAAACACTTCATGTAGAATAAAACACGTTATACAGGCCAACTCTGCAGACAACTTCATGAGTAATAAAATGTTAGAGTTAAAACATGATCAAGTTCCTAACCTATGTCATCATTGTCAGCATGCAAGGAGCAGCCAGGGGTCTACAAGGCCAAAATCTTGTTTGAAGTTGTGATTCAGTGTGAGCTTCACACCTTAAACACGTGTCATTTTAAAACTCTGTTAAAAAGTGATTCCTAAAGCTGCTTTTGGAGAGCAGGGGGAAACAGGAGTGATTACAGTGACCCAAAACAACAGCCTGGGGTCTTTTAAATTGCCTTTACTGGGTGTCTCTGGGCAGGTAAAGCAGGACTTACCTTCACAGGATTTGGCATCCCTCCTCAGCTGGTAGCCTGGCTGGCACTGGCACTTGTAGTGGTCTTCGAGCTGAACACACTCGTGCTCACAGCCCCCGTTGTTAACGCTGCAGGAATGGAGGGCTGCAGCCAAGGAAGCATAGAAGGAATGCATGTCAACAACCTGGGAAACTTATTTCCTATTTTAAATACATAAATGACAGCTAAAATAGGCAAACCTCTCCAAACTGCTTTCATAAAGTCACCTGCCCCATCCCCTGAGTGATTACCCTCCCTTGTGTTCACGGGGCTTGTACCACACCGGTGGAAGGCGAATTCCAGCGAGAGGCAGGTGAGATCTAAGGGCTGTAATGCTGACTGAAGCACAGCACCCTTTGATCTGACACCACCAAAGCACCGAGAATCCACTGAAGCAAGGAGGGGAGAAAAAGAACAGCCCTGCTGGCACTTGCCCAATGATTGCTTTTTTCTCTCCTAGCTTTCATTGATTAAAAATAATAATAATAATAATAATAATAATAATAATAGTCTTTCAGGCTGATTTCCTCAGCCTTGTACATGGGGAAATGCAAATGACAGGAGCCAAAAGCTCCACAGGACAGATTTACAAAGCAAACCACAGGAACAGAGGGTCTTCAGTACATCTCAAAAGATGCTGCTTCTTTCACCCAAGCAAATTATTATTCTTTTTTGTTCGACACATGTCCCTGGCCTCTGGAGAAACATTTCTCCTCCTGCCAAAATATGTTCACACACACCCACACCTATTCACACGCTGCATGTAAAAATAAGAGTGATGGTTTGAAGCTGCTATTGTGCTGTACGGATGGAAGTGTGACTGTGTGCATGGCTGCATTTACATATATTTTAACAGCAAGGATGTAGAATGTAGAGATTTAAATCAGATATTAGAAAGACATTCTTGACCCTGAGGGTGGTGAGGTGCTGGCACAGGTTACTCAGAGAAGCTGGGAGTGTCCAAGGCCAGGTTGGACTGGGCTTGGAGCAACCTGGGCTAGTGGAAGGTGTCCCTGCCCATGGCAGGGGGCTGTAATGAGATGATCTTTAAGGTCCCTTCCAACCTAAACCAGTCTGTGACTCTATGTTCTCTACAACTCCATGTTCTCCACGAGCAGATGAAAAGACTATTTGGTCATTCATGGAAGGCACCAAACTTCGAACCCAATGAAATCACCAAAGAGCTTTGATATATTTATTTTAGGAATATTCATATGAATCTGTAATTTATTTATCTGGACTCATTTATCTGTAATAGACATTAGCAAACGTCAGACACAAAGCCTGCTGCAGGATTCGTTTCACCCTGTGCCACCAATTAGCAAATACTGAGTTTGTGCAGTCAAGTATGTGATAAAAGGCGAAAAGAAAAGCAAATTTTTACATTCTCCTGGATGCACACCCAGCAGGAGGCAGGAGGCACCTCGCTGCACAAGGACCTGACCCCGGCTTCTGATCTCCATCTGTGCCCATGAACCTCCTGCCCTGTTAGCAATGGAACTTGAAAGCAGCTCCGTGTCTACACGGGAGGCAGCAGACCCCAGCAGACAGTCTGAGCTTCCAGCTTCCTGCACATTTGTATCCAAAGACCTGTTTTTCAGCAAGAATATTCAAATAAGATGAAAATATTTCAGAAGATGAAAAGCATCTTAAAACCAAGTGACAGAATATACATCTCGGTTTTTAAAAGTGCCATTTCCCTCCCTCCTTTCCTGGGCGCAGGCCAAGCTGGATGTAAGAGGAGATGAGCAGCAACCTGTCGTGATGAGAATTTTGGAGGCTTTGAAGGCGGAAGGGGACAGGTGTGGAGTCCTGTGCCAAGAGCTTGTGCTGGCGAGGCCGTTCATCCCAGTCCGGAGTGGGCTCTGCCAGTGGCCGGGGAGCCAGAGGTTCCTCTGGAGCAGCCAGGGCAGGTTTATCAGGGCTGCTGCCGAGGCATCACGCTGGATACATGAGAGGAGGTGCCAGACTGAAGCAGAAGTGCCTCCGGGGACAGAACAGGATGGATTGTGCTTGTGCTGCCAGGCGCTGTCTGATCAGAAGGAGGGAGAGACTTGGCATGACATGAGCCTAATTCCACCTGTCGTCAAGTGGCCTGTGCCCGGAGGTCTGAGCACCTCCACGGGGTCTGGGAAGAAATAAGGAATGCCCTCTGCTGCAATGGCTGAGGGGAGCTCCAGGTCCTGGGGGCTAACCCATCACCTGGAGGGGAGGTGCTCTCCTGCTGTCCCCCACCACATGGTCCCCAGGGAGCACGAAAAGAGCCACACAGACCACAGGAGATGAGCAAGAGAGAGAGATTTTATTGTTCATAGGTAGGGGTATATCAAGGTCTTAGGGGAATCAGAATACTACCAGTTAGAAGCCAGGGGGGGTTTGGACTATTACCAATGGAAAGCAAGGTTTAGCAACCAATAGAAAGGAGTAAATAAAGACAAATAAGAAAACTTCCCAAAGCTTCTCAAGGACATCACACACAATCCTGAGCAGAGATAACGAATGTCTCAGGGAATTTTGGGAAGAAGACGGTAACTCGGCAAAAGAAAGTAAAAGAAACCACTTCGTAGCATGCGTTTATACAACATTAAAAACTTCTGTTTTTAAGACATTTGGTCTAGCTTCTTCATTTACTTCAAAGTCCATTTCTGACAGGACTTTTTCCATCCTAAATACTGCAGGTCCGTTACTACACTCTGCTTTTAAGGAACTACTCCTGAAGCTTGCTGGACAACCAGCCTCTCTGTGAAGTCCCAATGGGAACGCTGGCACAGGCACGGTCACGGCTCTTTGCCGTGTCTGGGAATGCCAAGAGAGAGGCAGCGTTGCTGGAAGGGGGACAGAGGTGGGAGGCATTACACAGGAAAGACAAGGATCATAGGATCACAGAATCATGGAATGGTTTGGGTTGGAAGGGACCTTAACAATCATCTTGCTCCAACTCTCTGCCAAGGGCAGGAACACCTTCCACTATCCCAGATTTCTCCAAAGCCTGTCCAAACTAGTCCTGAACACTTCCAGGGATGGGGCAGCCACAGCTTGTCTGGGCAACCTGTGCCAGCACTTCACCACCCTCACAGCCAAGAATTTCTTCCTAATATCTAATGTAACCCTGCCCTCAGTTTGAAGTCCTTTCCCCTTGTCCTGTCACTACATGTCCTCGTTAAAAGTCCCTCTCCAGCTCTCTCATAGGCCTGATCTCCTGATGGCTGAGAAATACACATTTCTCAACCCATTAGTTTTCTATAATGGTCATATATTGAAAAAGAGCTGTCTGAAGCCATAGTTAGATGCATGTATAGCAAAGAAGGGGTTAGAACATGAAATCTCTTCAAGACTATGTTTTCCATCACCTTAAATCCAACCTTAGGAATGTAAGAATTGTAACTTCAGACATACAGTGCTTTTGTTTATGTGGGGATACATAGATTACAGAGTTGTAGAGATATTTGCTTTGTAACTTCCCTTATTAAGAGCCTTAGTGTGCTAAAATCTCCATGAAAACCTGCATCTCAAGATAAAGCAGCCATCAAAGACAACAGCTGGCACCAGAGATGAATCGGGGTCTAACGGCCGTGCTTTGCTTTCACTTCTAGCTGTTCAAACAGAAATGAATTCCACTGAAGACAATGACTCTTCAACAATCCAAAACCGCAGCCTGATACCTCAATAAACATGTTCTTTCTGAGCTTGAGCTTTCCAGATAGCAGTTAGTTAAACTCCAGTGGAGTCAAATTCATTGCAATAGCATAATCAAGGCATTACGAACAAAACAAACAAAAAATTGGACAGTGTTACCTCTGTTTATTCTAATTACCTAATTTGTAGTGAATATTTGGTCTGGCACATATATCTAAAACAGAATTCAATATTGAGCAAAATTTGTGGGACCAAAAAAGCTAAAGGAAGAAAAGGATCATTGGAATAGATGGGATTCTGGCATGGCACAAAGTATCAGGTATTATCAAAGGATCCAAGAATGAAGTATTTTACATTCACAAACTGGTTTTCACTGAACAAGAGAACCCATTTTGGAAGCTCTTTGCCTTAGAAGTACAAGCAGAGGTTTCTAATGAGAGCAGGAGGAACAAGAAACAGATTTCCTCAATCCATGTACTTGGAGGATCATACTGGCAGTGGAGGGATGGAGCACCAGCAACTGGTCAGGATCCCAAACACACTGTGATGACATGGCAGGAGGACCAGGCTCGCTGGAAAGAGCTTGTGACAGAAGTTCATTAATATTCCATGAATCACATGAGAAAGTAGCTTATCCCAAGTTTTTGAGTCTTCAGATGTAGGCTGAATATCTTATAAGATGATAGATCCACTTCCTTATGTATGGGAGACATCCAAGCCATCCAGGCTGCAAAATCTGCTTCCCCTCAAATGATTTTGGCACTTTTGCTCTCAGAAACACAGGGTTGCCAAAAAAGAAAAAGAAGACGTGGAAAGAATGAACGCAACAGCAATCTGGGCTGGGCTCATCTGAAAAGCCTGTCTAAATGGATGATTGTTTCTTATTTCTGCCGCTAAGATAATCACCTTCCATAAACAGCACAGGGCTGGAATGTACTCTCTTTTTATTCTCAGCATATGGGAGAGATCGTTACATCCTCTAAAGCATCCATGCAAGAACTACTGATGCTAATCCAAGCCCCATTTGAAACGCTACATATTCTGTTTAGCTGCATGAGGTCAAAAGAGAGGGGCATTATTGGGTTTACTTCTCGATCAGATGAGTGGTGAAAGCTGAATGTATTACCTGGGGAGGCAGAAGAGGCAAACTCTCCATCCCCAACAAACACCTGTGCCCGAATCCCAATTCTAGGCACTCCTGGATTACTGGTTTATAGGAGATGCTTCAATTAGTATCTGTCTTGTGCTCCAATGCATTAGAGCTTATTATATCCATTTATTTTGGTGTCTTGCCTAAGCAGTTGAATCAGAACTCAATATCCTCTGTCAGTATTGTGAATATCCATTATCATGATAGCAGCTCTCTCCGAAACTCACTCCTGACTCTCATTTTAGGATTTATTTCTGTGTCTCCTTGATAATTTCCGAGATATCGAAAACAAAACTGATCACTCCATGAAGTATTTTTAATAACTTCTTGAGAATACTTACATCTGTGAAATGAAAAGTTTGATACCGTTCCTAGCTCCGACAACTCCAAACTGAGCTTCTTGGTTATTTGGACCTTGAGAAAACTCTGCTAATCTATGTCCACAGAAAGTTTTACATATTGCAAAGGCAAATTCATTCAATTGTCATAATATCTACTTTTTGCATTTATCATTCAGTTCTCTTGCTCCTTTTCCCCAAAATCACTTTAGTCCTTTTTTTTTGTATAAAATTCCCTCTCCGCCACAGCTGAAAATGAGACTATTCAGAGAAAGTCATGTAACTCAAACCTCACATTTTTCACTTCTGAGTCTTCCCTGGTCAGATTTGATCAGAGAGAGAAAAAAATTCTCTTTTAATTCACAGAAAACCACTATTGTTTCTAGTTAAATATGAACAAATATGCTTTTACATTACTTTTTCTCTAACAATAGTGCTTCTTGCCCATTTCTTCACTAAACAAGATCAAGAAAAGATTGAGACTTTACCATATTTTTAATTGCAGTTGATTACCAAAACACTGAAAGTCTCTCTATGTGATAAACCCAATAAGAGAGTATATTTTTAAATTAAAAAAATCCCAAACCATTATTCCCACAGCTTGAGCATGGGTACCTCTTGTGTTCTAGTACATCAGTTGATGTACTGCTGTGCTAATACCAGGAACGACTGATGACACCCTTGGCTGATGTTAAGCACAACCAAGGGGCTTTGAGCAAGAACTGAGACAATGACCAAAGTGTGAGTGAGCTTATTTTGCAGATGTGGTCTGACCACACTCGACTGTTCTTCTCATATTACCTCAAATCAGGCTGAAAAATTTAAACAAATGATGCCGTTTTCCTCTTCCCAGATGAAAGAACATATTAATCCTTTTCTGCAGAATTCAACAACTCGACTTCTGTACTGATTTAAATGCAATACAAGGACTGTATATTTTATATTATTATTTTTAGCAACATGCAGAATTTGCTGTGTTATGTCTTGTTTCAGGACTCACAGTCCAACCTAAGAAACACGGGGTTTATTTCCAATGGCAGAGCTGCTAATCCTCTCCACTTAAATGTCATGGGCTGAACTGCTGAGCTCAGTGTCAGTGCTGTCACTGATATGAGCACACACAGGGTAACTCCACACTGTAAATCACAGAATCATTTAGGCTGGAAAAGACCTTTAAAGTCATCGAGTCCCAGAACAGGGCTGGGAGATGTGCCACAAAGAAAAAATGCTCAGAATTCAAATAACGTTGTCATTTGACGTGAAAACACTGTATTTCTTTAATGCAAAACAGAAGGGATTTTCACAAATGTGGGACACCATCACTGCTTTTTGTTCACAGAAAAAAAATCAAACTCAAAAGCAGTAAATTTGGCAATACCTGAAATCTCGGGAGCTGCTTGAAGCAGGATGGATAATGACATCCTCTGTGGGTTAGTAAAAACTGAGACCGGGCAAGTCTACAAACCTTTGCACTCAGACAAAGACAGGTTTATCAGAGAAAAACAAACACCTCGGAAATATGTGAAGTGCCTGTTAATGCCTCCTTACCGATGCAGGTGCGGCCGTCGGCGTGGAGCCGGAATCCCGCCCGGCACTGGCAGTGGAAGGAGCCGGCAGTGTTGACGCAGCCTTGCTGGCAGCCACCGTTCACCACAGCACACTCATCCACGTCTGGAAAGGAAGGGAGATGGTGAGCAAGGCTTACAAGGGACCCCCAACACAGGCGTACCCCGGCTCTCCCGGACGGCAGGCGGCTCATACATAATGCAGCCCCTGCGCTCAGCCTGGCCTGTTGTTTGCTTCGCTTCGGCGCCGTAAACAGAGCAAGGAAAATCAGAATTTTATGGTATTTTTTCCAAGTTCCCGGAGGCACTGCCTCTGTAGTCCCTACTTCTGAAGCCCTCGTTAAGTAGAGTGATTTGTGATGGCTGTTTCCTTGGGACCAAGAGAAAAATACAGGGAACAAGCTAGGGTTAGATAACATCTGAGCTTGCAGGTACCACTGGTCAAACACATGGCTTCAGTAAAAATTTGCTGTATGAGGATTTCCTTTTGCGTCAGGCCTTTAATCCTGTTAGCTCCTGAGGGTACAACCACATACAGCTGACATAAATGGAAAAGAGCCACACACTCTCCATCACCATTATATTTTCAACCATGGAATGCACAGAGAGCTTAACAAGCAAATTTCAAAAGAATGAGGATTTTGTGCCAAATTTTCTGTGACTATTGTCATAGAATCATAGAATCACAGAAGGGTTTTGGTTGGAAGGGACCTTGAAAACTTATTTCATTCCAACACCTTTCCTCTAGACCAGGTTTCTCCAAACTCCATCAAGCCTGGCCTTGACCACTGTCAGGATGGGGGACAACACTGTGCTTTGATCTAAGTCGTGTTCACCTGAACTTTTCACAGCATCTTCTCAGATGATCTCCCAAAATAATGATGTGAGTTCCTGTTGATACCTTTTCTGAAGCTAAGCAGGTATCATTCCATATTTTACATTTTAGGGGATTACATTCAAGTGAAGAGGGAAATGAGCATTAAACCATCTTGAGAACACTGCGGTAATGTTTTCTCTGAAAATGATGGACAATGATGGACAAAGACCAAGAACAGTTTAAGTAAACAGGTGAAGGTCTGAAACAGATCCATAAAACTGAATTTCCAAAAGTACCACATAAGCAGTTTCTGAATCTTTTCAGCAATGCTGAGCTACTGTAAATAGCATTTGATTGGCATGTTGACACCCTTACCTTAAAAAACAACACAGAGGTCACTGACAATAAGGGTCAATTAGTCCATTCCCTGAAAACAACTCACCTGGCAGGTTTTGGCCGAGAACTTGTCTGCCCTTTCCTTAACAGTCCCCAGGGATGGCAACTCCACCTCCACCATCTCACCCGGGGGCAGCGCTGCTACCGAATTATCCCAAACACCAAAGCCATTCTCCTCCCAAAGCCAAACCTCCTTCCTGCAACAGACATCCAAAAAGAACCCCCCTTTCAACACTAAAGCCTCTTGTTGATTTAGTTGCTCTTTACATCATGTTCTGAAATCGTTTGATGAGGGGCAAATCCACAAATGCTCCTGTGGGGAAACGAGCTGGCAACGAAGGGGTTCCCCCCCTTCCCCATATTGCTCTTGAGGAACAAGGGGCCTGGCTTTCATGTCTTTGCTGCGGATGTATCTGCTTTGCATTTAGCTTTCATGGTTTACGTATTTTTAATGCTTTTATGCTTATTCCGTTTTAGAAAATCTAATCAAAATTAAATGAAAAGGGAAGTTTTAAAGATGATCTGGAAATGCGCAACATTCCTGTCCTGAGGAAATGTATTTATAAAGCTACATTTTAATACTTCACATGTGAATTTCCCTCACCTAAAATGAAGTCCTCGTGTTGACTGGTGTTTAAATTCAGACCATTTGCTAACATCAACCATTTTTTTATCCTTCTGCTATATTTGCCATTTTATTAAACTGTATACTACATACATTTCCTACTGCCTGGAGACATCTGGAATTTCCCTTTTTTTTAAACAGAAACTTTGCTTTTTAAAATGTAAACAGTAAGCAGAAAATGTTATTCACCTTACTGAATTCCACATTGTTAAGAACCAGCCTGAAAAATGCCAGGGCAAAATCAAACCCAGGAAACTATTTGTATTGAGTATCTGAGAAATAAAATTACAAAAAGGACTCAGAGAAATAGAACAAGGAAGCAGCTAAACTATATAGTATGCCACATTCTACTATTTATACCTCAATAAACTCGAACACTGGGAGCTTCAATATATTAATTTTATGGGCTACAATCAGCTGCAGATTTTCTCTCATACACCAAATGCAGTTTTAAGTTAGGATATTGGCACTTACAAAGGAGAAAAAATAGTCCAGATAATAAAAACGAGCTTGGAGTTAGTGCTATTTATTAGTCTCGATCTGAAGATTTAAAAGAAGGGACTTGGTTTAAAGGGAGCTCTGAGCCCAGCAGCTCTTCCTTCAACGGTATTTCCGTCATGCTGGCACATCCCAGAGGGCCATAAAGCAATGATACTGATAAAAGGCAATGTAATTCAATGAAAAATAAAAGATCCTACAATACTTGTACAGTTGAGCTGGACCTACCCCCACCCTGAGACTCCCTGCAGCAAGCGGGGGGAAACCAGAGGCCAGACCCTCAAACCCACAGTGCAACTCCACAACACCACAGGAACAGCAAATCTGATGACAGACGATCCCTTCCAGCCTCAGCCTTCCTCTGCAGGATCAATATTTTAAGGATTACACGTTGAAAGATTCCTTCACATCCCACAGATAAAATCAAGAAAAATGCAAGGCGAGCAGTCGCCTTTTCGTGTCTCCTCCATCTCCAGGCCAGGAAACAGCTTCGCCCACAGTTACAGCAGAAAAATTCCTTAATTATTTTGTCTGGGGAGCAGTCTGGAAAGCAGACACTGATCTAAGTGCTTGAACTGCGCTTGAAAGTTTTAAAATTCCAAACTATTTGGACTTTTACGTTCAAACTGCTATGGTAGCAAATGACACAGACAGCAAGAAAACAACAGCCTATGCTGCTGTAGGCACACAATAGCCATTTATTTCTCTACAGGGGAATAGCTACAGAAAGATGAAAGTATTCTAGAAAAATGACTGTATAAAAGTACTTTTAAGTATTCTAGAAATATAAAGTCATTATATTGCAATTCTAGAATATTATGGTATTATGGAAGATTGTATCTGTGACTAAATTTGGATTTGTTTTCCCTGCAGGTCAAGCTGAAACACCTACGTGCTCAACTTTCTATAGTTACAACTGTTCTGCTGAAGAAGTTACAGATTGTGAAGTCCTCCACAACCCTAAGTGACCTGCTAATCTTCAAGGAGGTTTGCCCCTAATTGGCTTGAGGAGCCACACTGGCAATAGTCTGTTTTCCCTGCCCAACACAGAGCTGTGTGACTGCTTGTTTGGAATTCAGCGTCATCACATCAGTGGGTTTTTAATTATCATTACTAAAACGTTAGGAACAGCTATGACCAGTCATTTCCTAAAAAATACACCAACAGTGGTGTTAAACACTGATAAATACTAAACCTGAAATCTCGGTTTTTACAAAAGGGAAAAAAAAAAAAGAAAAAGCAAGATGCTGCCAGATCAATTCCCTAACTAACAAATATCTTTGCTTCTATAAGCCACTAAGAAATGTAAACAGCATACAGAACTAAATCCCAAGAGAAGGAAAAAGACTGTTCTGATGGCAGCAGGACTGAGTTTTTGCACTATCCTCTCAATTTTCATGGTATTTCCTCTCTTTTCTGACCACGCTGAGCAAGACAGAGCTGTTTTCAGCTCCCAGTTTTTAAGTTCTCCACTTGGAACACCCTGGCAGCACTTGCAGGTCAAGAGCTGCAACCACAGCTCCCACAGCCCTGCAGGAGAGCTGACGTTGCCAAAGGCTCTGATGCTTAGCCTGCAAAACAGGCACATCCTTAAAAGTGCAAATAAACACCTGAAGGATCACATTTTGAGAATCCTGAATGAAAGGAGTGATGATGTGCCAGGGGTACCCCAGGGATGGCATTCCCACTGAGGACACTGCCAAAAGCACCACGTGAAGTCCGAGCGGGCACAGGGTGACAGCAAAGTTTACCTCTCAGGGAGCTTCACCGAGCCAGTGGCCTTTCTTCAGGGTGACAAATGAAACGGATTTCTCTCTTGGATATAAAAACATGCACAGATGGAGAACTGTTCAAAGCCAGTACTTTCTGACAAATAAACAGACAAAATTTCCTCTTCCCAGCGCCCAGGCACTGACGGAGAAAGAAACCAGAACTGGACTGTACCAACCTTATAATTTAGATGAGATATAAGGAAAAACACTGGATTAGATATAAGGGGAAAAAAAGGGTTGTAAAGAATTGGAACAGGCTGCCTGGGGCAGTGGTGGAGTCACCATCCTGAAAGTGTGGATTTCACACTCGAGGATAAGGTTTAGTGGTGAACATGGTGGTGATGTTGGGCTGACAGTTGGGCTTGATGACCTTAAAGGTCTTTTCCAACCTTAACAATTCTATGATTTCAGGGTTATTTATTTATTTACTGGGTTTTGGCAAAAACTCTTTACTTCAGCAAGCAAAGAACACCAAGGAGCAGCAGAAACCAAGGAGTTCTGGGAATCACCCACCTCACAAACACCAGAGACTTCCTATGGATGACAATATCTCTGTCCATCTGGAAGCTGATGTAAGAATCCTTTCTGGGTTCTTGCTGGCACAGCCACCCGCACCCAGGGACCCAAACCACCACAGCACCAGCTGCGGATCTGGCCCAAATGGCTTTCACAGAAACACAACTACACCCTTTCGAGCAGAAATCCTGAGGAATACTGCATAATGTTGGAATGAATGACACATACATGTTTCCATTTCCCAGCCACCACAATCCCCCAGCTCGCTGCAGGAAGGATGAGACCAGCAAAAGCAGAGAAACACAACCCCCTGCTTGTATTTTACTTAGAGGACAGTTTATGCTGGTGGTTTTAAAGTCAGATTATAATTAAAAATAATTATAGTAATTATTTATTTTAAAAAATCATGACCAAAAAGAGGAAGCATGGCCTAATCTTTGCAGGATTATCTCAAAATTCAGTAAAATCAGGTTTTGGCTCCTCTTTGCCCAGGGAGTTGTTGGTCCCCACATGATATTGTGAGGATCAGCCAGTTATGATGGTGATAGAGAAAGAGGGAAGACTGGATCTTAAGTAAAGAACCACAATGAGGAATCCTAAATGTCTCTATTTGAAATTATCACAAGAGCATAAACTGTTCAACTTGAACATTCATTTGGAAATAAGTTCCAACAATCTGTCTTATCCCTCCCTTGCCCTGACCAGCTCCCCCATCTCTTCAGCTGCAGATCTTTTAGTACATCTGACATGAAAACTCTGCTTGTTTGCTGTTTAACATGATATTTAAAATCAACAAAGATGCATGACAGTGCTTTCCCTTCTGTTATTTGTAACTACACTGTGATTACTCTCTTCTATATATTCCAAAGGATGTTTAAAGCTCACACAAGTTATGGAGTGAAAATATCATATGGTCTTTCCCCACTAATTTACATGGTGCGTTTTACACATTAATTTAGTGCGTCTCTAAATTAAATAATTTATGGTTCCCAGCCGTTCTTAAGTTGATCACAAAAGTCAGAAATTATTCTGTAAAAGTAAAACTGAAAATAAGACCTTGTTATTGCTATAAGGAGGTAATTTTATAACAGATTCAACGCACAGCTTCCTTTAAATCACAGTCCCTCAAGTCTCGAGCTTAAAAATGTCTGTAATTTGACAACCAGTGTGAATCCCCTCACAAATGCACTCACTACTAAGCAGGACTTAATTTGCTCTTGCAGCAGAAGCTTTTTAAAGGATCTCTCCTGCTTTCCTAACACTGAAGTGGTTTTCAGGGTTTGAAACTGATTGGATGAGGTTTGAAACTCCTGTTGCTCGAAAAATATTTGTCCATCTTTTCCACCATGAAGGAAGTTTGACATTGGCATTGACTCTAGGAAGGAAAATGCAAGTTTAAAGTCTGGTCAAAAATAAAGCTTAAAATTAAAAAGAAAAAACAATGTGTCCATATTAATAGAAAACATATTTCTTTATCATTGAACCAAAGTGAGCAGCAAAGATTGAGAAGAGCAGTTTTGGATGGCTGGGAGATTTTAAATTGCAACCCCCCTAGTCTAGAGCTTTTTTATGCTTCACAAAACCCCACAAATATGCTACAAGCTCTTTTGAGTGTTCTGCTAGAACCTGGTGTTAAAACACCTTCATGAAACAGCTTTCAGCATAGACAAATGTGCTCCTGCAGAGCCAGCTGGGTCATTTTGAACTGTTAGTTCTCCCAGGCTTTTATTTTTGCTCCTCAGCTATTTGCTCTGCCCTTTCCTGGCCCCTCTGATGGATTAGATGAGCATCCCTTGTCTGCTCTGGTTCCAAGCCAGCCAGGTTACCCTGGATCACTGCAGCTCACTCACATTCCTGCGAGTCACAGGTGTCCAAGGCAAGGCTGCTACAGTGGAATTAATTAATGGAATGGCTTCAGCAAACTACTAAAATGGACACATCGGGTCTGGTAAGACGCTGGTTAGAAGGCCTGGTTAATGATTCCTTACCCATTTAGCCTCCCCAGTGAAGGAGCACCCTTGTTAGTGCAGTCAGATTTCTACATTTGTTCACCCAGGATTAAGGACAAAGCAGCTTTAACCAGCACCCCCTTGGCAGGACTGTTCAATTGGCCACGCACAGAAATAGGCTTTGCAACTTACCTGATTATTTACCTTCCCCTGAAATAGTCTGTCACCTCCCTTCAGATCTCCCTTAGATATGGTCACATCACAGTAGTTGGTACCTTGCCCTAGACTTCAGGTGTTTTTCCAGGTAGTTTCTAGGATTTCTAACTGTGTCTAGGTTGGGTTTCCTTTCTCTTACCTCTGGTTTATCTCTCTTTATACAGAGAACACCAAAGGACAGAGACCACGGCGCTGTGAGATGCTCAACATTCCATCGAAGGGACTGTGTCTGCCTTAGTAACTACTTATGTCCAGATCTGAAAGGAGACACATCTCCTGATGCCTGTTTTCAATGAGGGAAGAGGACAGAGGCATCTCTGAGCCCTGGCATTTTTGGCAGATCCATGGAGCAGCTGCAGAGAAATGGCAGGAGCTGCTCCCAGCACACTGTGAGGTGCCCCACAACCTGCTTTTGGGGGGAAGATTCTACAAGCACTGAAAAGGACAATTCACCCCATTAAGTCTGAAAAAAATGGATTCCATTTCTTGATCTTGCTGTATTGGAGAATAAACTTCTGTGAGATGTCACACAGCCCTGTTAGTGGGGCCACAGGTGATTGGAAAGAAAAACACTGACTTGCCAAAGATCCTGGTAATTTGAATTCACTGTTGGTATGGGGGAGGAATGTATCAGGGAAAAAATTTAATTTTTTTGTTTGGTTGGTTGATTTTGTTGTTGTTTGGTTTTTTTTTTAAATACTGTTTGCATGTAAAGATGGGCTCAAGTCAACCACTGAAAGGGGTGACTTGTTCCTCACCAATGCCTGGATCCCTCCACCACAGTTCATTTCTCAGATGTCCCCCAGGAGACCTCCTGGACAGAGTGAAGTGAATGGAGAAAATTGGCCAATATTTGTACTGCCCATTTCTGCTCACTCTCAGTGCCTGACATGCCACTGTCTCCTGAGATATTTAACAGTGGTTTAGCTCAATAAACATCCAAGAGCTCCTCATCCACAACTCTATATGCAAACCATATGTTGCAGCTGAAAACCCTGAAGATTATAATTAGAACTGTCCATTCAATTTAAACAAAGTCAAGAATGAAAACTATTTCAAATTCAATAAACAGGCCATTTCAAAGTGTAGACACTGTGGAGGACAAGCTTAACAACTTAATTGACAGGTAAAGCTTCATTTCTAATCCTCATTTTGATATCATCTGTAGCCTCAGGAGTCAAAACACATCACTGCTCAGTCCTCAAAATATGCAGAGAAAATGAAAATGTCAGCTGAATGAAAAAAAGGAGAAGCATCTGTTTGATAGCTGTGTAAGCCTGTGATATGTAAACTGCTTTGGAGTCAAGCAGCTCTAATTAGAGTTTCAAGGCATTCTTCATTAAATATACACACACAGACATATATATATATATATATATATATATATATATATACACACATATAAGTTTTAAGCAATTATTTAGACCAGATAATTTGCAAGAAAATCAGGGTATAGAATTAAAGTAAGAAATATGATAATTTCACTGACAGACCTCTGACAACACCGTGATGTTTTCACACAGCTGTGAAGAAATACATATTTTCCACCTCTTCACAAAGCAGATCTGTACATTTTTCTCCACTCTTAAGTCTTTAAAGCAAAAAATAATGATCCATTTTGGGATCTCAGCAAAGAAAAGCCAAAAAAGGAAGAGTGATAGGGTTGCCAGCCTCCACAGTGGGGTTATAGTAATAGATATTTTGGCAACTGCACACCCTTGACGACTCCAGCTCCCATCAACATGAAATTCACACAGATGGACACAAACTCCCAGTGGAGAACTGGTGCCAGGATAAGTGAATGACCACATGAAAAAACACGGGAGCAAAAGCTGAAGAACAACAATCCAGACAAATGCGTAACTTAGGCTCTTATAAAATAGTTATATACTGGAAAAAACAGCTTCATTAATTTCACTGTTTCCTGTAGAAAAGAAACAAATGTACCAGCTGTAAACAGGAAAATCAGAAGGGAATGTTTTGCCTGTGCTGAAAGACAACAATCAAAATTTTCTGTAATTTCTGCTTAGGAGAAAGGCTTTGAGATCTCCACCCTCTCCATCAGCAGCTACTGCAACGCTCCTGCAAGACTTTGTGACGTGGGCCAGAAGAGAAGAGGGGAAATTAGTTATGGGGCCATCAATTTTTAAATACAGCTCCTCAGCACAATCCAGTTGGGCCACGCTGGGAGGCAGGAGGGTGGCAAAGGAGGAAAGGATCTCTACTAGGAGATGTACTTAATAAGTGACAGCGTGATACAGCCCAGGCTCCTTGCTCGGACTCAGATCTGAGCAGCATTAAGGAGGTTTATATGTTGGGCCATCAGCATCTTTTCTCAGCAGGACATGGCTGTTTGAAAGAGCAGTTATGGAATAAAAAGAGAGGAATGCCTGATCTGATGAGAACACCTGGTTTTTGCTAGCAGCGATATTAATGAACACTCGCTGAGCTCCGTGAGTGTCTCTGCTACAACAGAATGCGGAGAAATGTGTTTTCCACACACAGTGGGTAAAAAATGCACGAGGAAATTATAATCACGCAAACACCTTTGTAATCTGATGTTTCCACCTTACACTACATATGCTGTGCTGGTTGGAAACAGGGATGTCATTTGTGACAAGGCTGTGCAGGACTAGGAGAACAGGGAGGGCACACACACCATTCAGCCACCAAGCTCCATCTCTGCCCCTCTAAACTAGAGCCCAGAGCACAACCTCCTCCATCTCTGTGTGAGAGGCTCCTGGCATTGCTCTACAGCCATTTGTTCATGCGGTGCCTCTTCAGACGCCACCACAAGCGTTGATCCCCCACTGGAGCCATCGCAGCTCCAGGACAATCTGTAACACAAATTGCCAATGAGCAAATGCCAGCATTTTACAGAAATTTTCCTGCTCTGCTTCCTTGACACGCATCACATGAGACTCCGTAGAAATTCAACCACAAGAAGAGAGAATTGGCATTAACACATCCAAAACATGCCCATGCCAGCTTCCAGAGCTGGATCCTCATCACAGAACGACAGAATGGTTTGGGTTGGAAGGGAGCTTGAAGATCAACCAGGGACACCTTCCACTAGACCAGGTTGCTCAGAATCCTGTCCAACCTGTCCTTGAACACTTCCAGGGATGGGGCATCCACAGCTTGTCTGGGCAACCTGTGCCAGGGCCTGCCCACCCTCACAGTGAGGTATTTCTTCCCCATACCTAGTCTAAACCTGCCCTGTGGCAGTGGGAAGCCATTCCCCTTTGTCTAATCACTCCATACCCTTGTCCAAATTCTCTCTCCAGCTCTTGTAGCCCCTGAAAGGTAAGATCTCCCTGGAGTCTTCCCTTCTCCGAGCTGAACCACCCCAACCCTCTTAGCCTGTCTTTGTAGGAACAGTGACACCTGCCACAGAAGAATTTATTTTACCTGCTTTTTTTCCTACTTCCTGAGATTAAAAAAATCACATCAAATTAATCAGTCGATTGCTCCATTTTTATGACTTGTTTTTGAACTCCTTGGCTGACACTGAGTCTCTTTAGGGATGGGAAACTGTTAAAAGATTCTCAGGTGGGTCTTTCACAGACCTGGTATGCAACAACAACAGGTTTGCTTCAAGTTGGTCTTCTAATATATCCCAGCTAAAGCCCTCAGGTACTCCTGTAATTGAAGTTTGAGTAATCCAATATGATGCTGATCAAACTACTGATCTCTTAATAACGCAGTGGAGCTCTCCCAGCAGTTGCTATCTCGCTGACAGCCGTGTCTGGATCGCTTCCTTTGGGCCAAGGCTTTGAACAGAGAAGCTGACAGATTTCTGTTTGCCTTAGATTTTATCACAAATTGTTTTAAAGCTTTTTAAAGATATATCAGATGGCTCGTATAATCCACAGGCATTTCAATTAAAAAAGCCCCCAAAAAACAAGTTCTATTAGCTGTCCTGGTGAAGATCAGGATAAAATGCTGCTAAAGAGGAACATAAACACCACTCAGGAGCCGTGTTCCTTCCTGTCTTAGTCCCTGTTTGTGGAGCCTGTAGGCAAAGGCATAGAAAAAGCTGTAGTTACCCTACACAATACTCTCCACTGAAAGGCAAATGTGCACATTTTTCCTCCCATAATTTCCATTTAAAGTACGAATTTAAGGTTTCTAAGCCGTGCCTCTCCACACAAGAATAATTTGGCTGCAATTTACATTTTTGATGTGCTCAGGATGAACACCAAGATGACTCATGTGTTGTTTATAAGATGCTTATATTTGCTGGTAAATACCTTGCTACAAACAAGCTGCAATTTAAGTATTCGAAAGTCTTGCTTCTGCATCAAATTACTACTAACCGTAATTTTGGAGACCATGACCAGAGCTTCAATTTCAGGCTTGCAAAACTCTTCCTACATAATGATTCTTAAAAGTATGAGTGGATTTTCTTCTCTGACAACGGCAATCATTGTATCTCTGTAATTGCAGAAAAGATTACCTGGCTTTTAATTCACATTAGTCAGCTCCAACAATACTGTGGTTCTTTCCTTTCCTTTAAAATAAACTAATTATCATCAATCAGCCCAGTGGAATGTTAACATTCTCCATAACCTGCCTTTCAGAGGTAGTCATAAATGCTAGAAACTAGCTAATATAAACTAATCAGAGCCCTCAAAACATATTTGCACTGCAGTCTATCATTTTTGTCGTATTATTTCTAAATATTTTATTTTGCCTGGACAATGATAGTCTTTTCATATAGTTGTATAATGCTTTCCATGTAACTATTCAAAGCTCCTGCTTTAATTAAAAGCATTAAATCCTTGAGCAGTGCAGCAAATACTACAATATTTCTGAACTTTAATTGTTTTCATTGTCAAAAGCTGATCAATACAGCCTTATTCATGGAGTTGTTTGGACAAAGAAAACTTTTCAGACTTTTTTTTTTCCTTTTTTTTTAGCTTATGCCCAACTTTCTGCACAAACTCACAACTGCAAGACCTGCAGCCACATACAGAGAAACAACAGAGGGGGTGACTGTCACTGTCCCTGCACTTGCCACAACTGCTCCTTTCCAAAGATAATGGCAAGCTACGGTTCCCACTTCGTGCTTCCTTCCAGCTGGTAGAGCCCATGTGAGGCTTTTCAGCTCCCAGAGGAAGACAAGGGAGCTGGAAGCCTTGGGAAGCAGCCCGTGTGCTGAGTCTAAAATCAGCTGTGACGCACGGGGAGCTTCGAGCGCCATATGGATGGGGCCAGCAGATGCTCCCAAGATGGGACTCTGCGTTTGTTGTTACCTGTGACATCCAGAAACAAGTTTTCCCTTTCAGTCCGTGTCAGATCGGTGATCAATAATTCATCTGGTAAGTGAGAAGCAGGAAAAGGTGCCAGTTTTCTGTGGGGTATGAATAATACCGTGCCTTTTAAAAGGCACGTTGCCTTGGAACACAGCAGAAGATGTGCTGCAGGAAATGTATGACATGGTGACAGGCTGCACTACACCCAACCCTGTGTAATCCTGACATAACCTGAACATTAAACTGCCAGCTCCATGGTTTGTTTATGCAAAAGGCTGTTATTAAAACGTTGCAGCTGAATTAAGCATTCAACGAGAGAAAAATCTAGGCACAAAAAACAAGCTCCATGGAAAAAAGAGGGTTTTTTTTCCTCCATGGAAAAAACCCCAGATTTACCAGAATTGTCTTGACATAACCATTGAAATATAAGTGGTCCCAGCCTGCCCCGAGAGTCAAGGCTGTAAATACAGGTAGGACTCCTTCAGCTGTTGCTTTGGAGCCTTGGATTAGGATAATGCTCTTGACTCCCAACTGGTGTGCATAAAACTTCTACTTACAAAGTGACTGCAAACTGACTGTGCCTGTTCTCAGCTCCAGTCGATAAAAACATGTATCCAGGATAACCGAGCTCAGCCTTCAGTGGCAATGCTCACTTTGGAGGGAGCTGTCATAACTGTTAGCTTGTCTACCCCGAGGGATAGCAGATGTGAGAAACTGGGTGGTTCAGCTCACAGCCGCCTTTGTTCGGTGCGTGAGAGGGGAGTGGGGAGACTTTAGCAACAGTCGAGCAGGAATCAGGAAAAAAACTGAACAAGGGCAATTAAAATTCAACAATAAATCAATTATCAGAGCATCAGATGCTCTTCTTGGCCAAGACCGACATAAATGCTCTAAACCAGGTTGGAGGTGTCTATTCTGGCCTAAGTGATGTGTCCCTCTGCTGAATGAAGGGAAACAGCTCAGACATAAAATACTGGGATTTGTTGAGTTTAGTATGTGATATATTCTAATAAGATTGAAAGGGTTTGTGTGTCCCCAGTGTGTAACCGAGTGGACCAGGCTGGGGAGGGCTCACAAAAAGCAAGGGGACTGCCCAGAGCAAGCCAAGGCATTTGCTGTGCTGACAGCCACTGCCAGGCTGGAATGAGCCCCTGGAATCCAGCTCAGGTTCCTGCCTGCTCGGGCTTGCCATGAATCAGGACTTAGCTAATCCATTTTAAAAGTCCAATAACCTGCAGTCGATGTTACCCTTACCACGAATCTGTTGTCATTTTTACTACTTATTTTGAGCACATTATTTGCTGTAGAACTACCAGGAACCGACAAATGCAGACAGATGACACTATTTGCCTAGGAGAGTGTAACAGCTTCACACAGCTATTGATCCCAGCCAGATCCCAGCCAGCTCCAACGTGGCATAGGAGACTGTAAGGGAGGTGAGAGGAACCACCTCCAGCCTTCATTTCTTCTCAAAAGCCAGAGACAAACGCTTATAAAAAGAGAATTCTGAAAGAATTTTACTCAGCAGTAGAAATGAACTTATATTCCCAATAGTTCGCAAACGTAGCTGTGAACGTCTCCAGTAGTGTCTGCCTGGAGCTTTTCCACAGCCGAGCACAAACACTCCTCAGCTCTCCTGCATAAATCCAATAGTCTCCAGGAAACCACAGAAGTCTGAGTGCATAATGGTGTTTATAATGCACAATTAATCATTAGTCTTAGTTAATATAGTTGCCTTTGTAAGAGAAGTAGGGGAACCTTTTTTTTTTATATTATTATTATTAACTGGGATCTGAAATCAAAAGCAGTAATTATGCTTCTTGCTTGTGACTAAAAATACTGATCTGACAGGTAGGAGCAACTATAAATAAACAATATTTAAATGTAAAAACAGATATTGCTTCATGTTGAATTCATTTCAAGTAATAGACACTTACCAGTATTCTGGATGTGCAAACGAACAGAGAAGAAAATGCTTACTCTTAACCCCCTGGCAGTGCTGCACAGAGGTTTTTTATACTTTGAAACCTAAATATTTGGAATTTTCTGACTTAGCCCCAAAAGCTGGAGTCCCAGGATACCTGAGAGCAGCTAACCACAGCATCAGAAAAATGAGAAATCAGGTTTTACTTTCTTTCCTCTCAAAAGTCTTTTTCTTTTGCCTATTCTTTTTCTTTTCCTTTTAGAATTGCTGTAAAATTCCAACATACTGAAACACCTTAGTTATCAAGATTGTTCATGCAGGGTCTGTTAAGGTCATGAGATGGAGCTGCCTGTTGCCCTGGCTCTCTGAGGTGGACATTAGGGGAGCACAGTAATTCAGTTACAAATAATTAGATAATTGTGATAAAATTCCTGCAACTGGATTTATTTTTTTTTTCTCAAGGCAAGGTCTTGAAATAATGAAAGACAAAGAAGTTGTTGTGGCTACACCTAATGTAGAAGTACCTTCACTTGACTGCCCTAAGAGTTGAGTTCATGCAGCTGTAATAAAAACTGGTGTATTTTTTCTTTTTTGTAAAATGTATTTTTCTGATTCTCCTTCTGTTGAAGTGATCCTGGAAATAACTACCTCTGTGTCACAGCATGCTGACACTATGTGTTGAGTCAAACGCAACTTTCAGAGATAAAACAATGCAAGAGCATCCTGAATTCCTCCAGTGGACCAATTTCCCCTGTTCTAATAAAAATTAAATAAAGGAATTAAAAATGCCTTGGCATTTCCCTAGAGCTGCATGGCATTATGTCCTTCAGGTTTTACCACAAGACGTGGCAGAAGTCTGTACATCGATTTGTTTGGCAAGGAAAACAATCCAAACGCAGAATTAACATTTGTTCTCTTTGAGAAAACCAGAATTTGACAAAACTAAGTTATATCTCAAACCTTACTGATTTAATAAATGCTGGAGTCACTTTAGTAAACATTTTCTTGCTCTAGGACAAGTTCCTCAGCGTTCCTTTTAGCCCAGCTATTAACTCTTCTGAGGCAACAGCGTTCGGAGAGTTCCCCTCCATCCTGGGATCAGGCTCCAGCAGCCACAGCCGTGACTCTCCCATTACTGGGGTAACCAGCAGTGGCCCTGCGAAGTCACACACTGGCTCTGGAAGCAGCTGCTCCCAAAGTCCCTCTGGCAAAGGTCAGGAAACCTGCCAGGGCTCCGAGGTTTGACCGAAACCCCCAGGGACGGGGTTACTGCGATTGCAATATCACTCCAATCAGTAAAATAGAAGCTCCTTTTCATCAACAGTTAATCACAGAACTTCACTTGCCTCTAAGTTCCTTCAGTTGCCTCAACAGATGAGAGCACAGTAATGTAAATAAGAAATGACAATTTGCCAAAGAAGGTTAACATAAGGTCATGACCTTTTTTCTAGTTGACTTCTGCAGCTTATTCATGTGTGAAAACACGCTTTTGTAGCTGTAACCTCAGCATCCCTTGCAGATCTGGACCTGTGCCAACAACTGAGCTTTAAAATTACCATTTAAAATGGTATTTATGTTCAGAAAATACCAGTTCTGCCTTTTGCCATGCCTGAGTAGAACTGCTTCGCATTGGAATAAAATATTAAACGTCTATACGTTTCACAGCATATCTCAGTGCCATGGGTTGTCAGTGGTATCTCTGCTCAACAAACAAGGAGGTATTGCACACACATATATTTCCACTGCCTTCCTCAGACCACCTTACAGACACGTTTCTGAGCAAACCCACCCACAGACCCTGACCAGAAATGTCCCTGAAACATCACACAGCAGTACGGATCCACAGGGCACAGCATCAGGCCAACAGTCATACACACCAGTAAATGTCAAATCCTAATTTGTCATCTTATTTGTGCAGTGATTTAAATCCAAATCCCTTCTCATCACTCATTTCCATCAGACACATGAAGAGCGGGAGGGAAGCAGGAGCTTTCTGTCACAATCTGTAATGCCTGTGCCAGTAACTGCCAGAAAATATTTCTCTGTCAGAGAAGCAAACTGAAGTTCTGAGCATGAAGGCTGGAGAGTGAAAGCTGCAGTACAACATGGAGATAATTATTTTTGAAAGGCTAATCAGGTCACAGCTCTGGCTGCCTTTTCTCTAGAGATGCACGTGCCTTCACCTCACCACAACTTGCCTCTCGGTGCAAGTATCCCTTGCTGAAGTAAGACTTTACACACCACACAGCTCTGAATGGTATATCCTGCCATAAGAGCCCCCAGTTATGCAGGAAAGATCCCTCAGCAGGAGCATGGACCCCAAAGTGTGGGGTGTCCCAGGCTGTGCTGCTCAATCCCACTCCCCACGTCGCTCCAAGCAGCCACAGAACCACCTGAGGAAGGGAAGGTTTAGTTGAAGCTGAGAGCAACAATTATTTTAAGATTATTTCACCTATTATATTCTGTTGTCTTGTGCACATGCATGGAGCCTTGTGTCTTGCACACACCTCTGACACACTAGAAGGTAGAGATGTTGAGCGTCCTCAGCTCATTCTGACTGTGAAATTAGGCTTTTGGGTCTTAAAAAAAATTTGCTTCCTCCCCCCTTTCCCCCCCAATGATTGATCAAACCAGCAGTACAATTCTTTATGTTGCTGGATTCCCTTCCTTAGCATTAAACAGCTACAAATAGCTAAAAAATATTTTAAAAAACCCAACACTTATTTCCTGACAACACCTTTCCCTTTGTCAGAAGGATGCTCTATTTTGCTACTGAAAAACATGATCAATCTTTCCACTAATAATGACTTGCTGAATAAAACCTGTGCTACTTCCATGCTGCTTTTCTAACAATGCGCCTTATTTGTACTTCGGTTTATAAAAAACCCTGTACACCAATCGATCATTTCAGTCACTGGTGGAATAAAACCAACCATGAGACGAATAATGGGAGCAGAACAATAGTGCACATCTATTTAATACTGGAGTTTAGACCGAGGGGCAACACAAAGCACAGTGATGCTATAAAGGCAGAAAGAATGTAACAACCCAGAACGACAATAAGCCTTATTCCTCCAAAAACTCTGGTTAAACTGAACGAGAAGCTGTTTTACTCCCGTCTGCAAAACGACTCCATTGAGCAATGCAGAGGCATCAGTAAAACACCAATTCAATGGCATGTCCTGAAAGACCTTCCAGCAGCACAGGCAGTTTTGCCTGGCAGCTCACTTTCCCCTCATGTAGTAACCAACCACAAAGTTACTCCTTTTGTAATGTCTGATGGCCAGAAGTTGGCCAAAGCTGGCTTTTTTGCAGGTCAGCAGAGCCATGTGCTCCTTGTATTATCACCTCTGCAAAAGGTCAGGTGCCTTTAGTGTCACCACTACGTTCACTTTGTTCTATGACTCGAGCCTTTCCAGTTCATTGTGTATTTCCACTTTAGTCCAAAGATTTCAAAAAGTGGCTTCAAAACAGCTAATAATATATTATCCTGCAATTTTTGGTCAGATAAAATACAGTCCAAGAATCAGGTATCTTAAGCTCTGTTTGAGTTTTTAAAGAATGTCAAAATGCTAGAATTTACAGTATATTTTAAGAATAGATGAACTGCACAGAAGGAACGTTAATTTAATTAACCATTTTAAAGAAAAAAGGACTCTTGCATGCCAAGAAAATTAGGATTACAATGAGTAGGACCCCTGCTTTAAAAAACTTGGGGTTTGGACAACTTTTATGCAGGCTTGAAAGCAGTAGGTAGTCACCAAAATACAGACCTGTCCACTGGTTCATGGGCATAATACCATTCAGTCCCCAAAAGAGGTGGGAGCAGTTTGAGGTGAAGTAGAAGGAATCTGTGAATCATGCATAGTATTCCTGGGCTGAGGTCTCAAAAGGACAAACTGAAAGCATGGAGGATCATAACAAAATGCTTCAATCAAAATAATATAATAATCTACAGCTTGTTTACACTCTCAAGGTGGATCTCAAGTGATAGGTTGCCGTAGAAAACAATTATGTCATCCTTCAGTCAAAAAAGGAGTGTAGCCAAATCAATTATAAAGTTAGGACAAAGCACATGACAAGCAAGAAATACAGTGCTTTGTACAAATCTTAAAAAGGAGCTGGACAATGGTAAAAGGAAATCCTGGAAGAAACTAATTTATCTGGCACTGTGTAACAGGAAAAGCCAGAGAAGACAGTTTCTTGTGAAAAGATGATAATACAATTCATGAAAACCTACCCTGAGATAATAAAAAAACCACCAGTGGTGCAGTCACTGCAGCAATGAAATGCAGGGGAGGGTGGAATCCAGGCACACAGCAGAGCTCTCAAGATCATATGGCAGCACACACTCATTGCCTGCGTCAGGGGAGAGCTCAGGAGGAAGGAACTGCTCTGGCCTGCCATCCATTACACCCTGGGTACCCTCCACCTGACCTCCTCTGCCTTTTGCAGCATCTGATGATGCACAAAATGTAGTGACTGTAGGTCAGCACATCAGCTGGGCTTGTTTACACCCACTCTGTTTACCAGTCAGAAGTCTGACTATAATTCATTATGTGTTCTAACACAAGCTTATGTGATGTTTTCTTTCTGCATAACGTCAGGCTTTTGCATAAGAACGAATTTTACCCTATAATGCACTAACTAGACTTGTATTTCCCTTAGGAAAAAGACAAATGGGTTTACATAGCATGTGGTTTTAAATCCTTTTTTATTCGGTTAATCTCTAGCTGTGGAATTGTGATTGAAATGTGAAATGTATGTGTATTTTCTGATAAGAACCATTTTGCTTTAGAGGCAGATGAAATATTATCAAACGTATACACTTTCCTCAAGTTTTTAAATTGATGACGGAAATCCCATAATCAGAACATGGCACAGCCAATCCAGGTTAAGTGATAACATTTTTTTTTCAACAAAATAAAACAAACCCCCAACCCTTTGAAGTGTTCTTACAGTTACATCTTCATAATCCAGCCATGAGAAGATCCTCACTCTCGACAACTCGGAGCACGCGCTCCTCGGCGGGCGCCACATAAAAGCCAGCATTTCCTCCTCTGATTCCTTAACAGCAGTGAGGCACAGCACAAAACATTACCTCCACACGATTTTCCATCTTCCTCCAGTTTCTGGCCAGCTGGACACTTGCAGTGGTAGCTGCCGACGGTGTTGCAGCACTGGTCCTGACAGCCCCCGTTCTCCTCGGTGCACTCGTTGACATCTGCCAGAAGAAAAGACACAGCGGTCAGTAAGGAGTGGGCATTGACCATTTTTCCTGGGGATTTGAGGACAAGTGTGTATAATTCCAGTGTGACAAAATGAGACAGTTGCTGGGATTTACAGATAAGGACCTTGAAGCAACCCCAGGAGCAGCGTCTCCCGGATATGTTGCTGAGCCCCCCTCCAGATCAACCAAGTTGCTCTGGGGGAAGTTTGGATCGGATATTAGGAAACATTTGTTCATGGAAAGGGTTGTCAAGCTCTCAGGCTGCCAAGTGAAGTGGTGGAGTCACCATCCCTGCAGGGATTTAAGAGACAAGTATCACAGAGTCATTACACTTGGAAAACACCTCTAAGACCATCAATCCCAACCATTAGTAGATCTCGCACTTGGTGACACACTTCAGTGATGGGCTTGGCAGTGCTGGGGGAATGGTTGGACTTGATGGTCTTAATGCTCTTTTTAACCTAAACAATTCTATGATTCTAAGAGTTTCAGGGGTGGGATTTTCCTCCCCCTGTTCTGCAGAGGCTGAGTGCAGAGTCCACCCGGCTCTGGCTGCAGGTTCTACCCAACCCGCCAAATTCCACCTCTGTGCAGCAACATCAGGAACAGCCTTTATACAGTCACTTCCAGCAGCCTCACTTGTGTATTATGTTGCTTCCAGCAGTCGTGGCAGAGATGAGGAACCTCTGAAAGAGTGTAGTATTTTAAATCAATTAAGCTTTCTGTCTAACCTGCTTTCTGTCAGGCACTGGTATCTATACACCTTATTCACTTGATAAGTTACTGTTTGCCTGCATGCAAAATAGAACCTTACCCATTATAAATGAAGAACATTAAAGAACAGCATGGAAAAAAGAAATGAGTAAATAGGCAGCCTGTGGCAGAAAAAAATCAATAGCAAACACATATGCTTTTTAACCCTGTATTTATGTGTATATATATACATATATATATATGGAATTCCAAAGAAATCATCGACCCAGGATGAGGTTGAAGGTGTCAGATCTCTCATCCACAAGGCCTTTGGCACTGGTTGGGATCACACATCGCGTTCGGGCTAGAGAGAACTAAAATCGGGAGGAGGAAGATTAAGCAACAGAAGATAAGCATCACCACGACTGTAAAAACCACAGGCAGTTATTTCATATTAGCAGCACTCCACGTTCCCAATGGGGAAATGAGGCTTTAAAAAAAGCCCATTTAATTAGTTTGAGAAGGCAAACCAAAAAAAAAAGAATTTCACATTCATGCAGGAGAGGTGAAAGCCTTTCAACTGCAAAACTTTGACGTTAAAGACTAAGATTTACCAAGGTTTGTTAGTTCTTTGATGAGCTTGAGCTTCACTTTACTGGCTCATTTCTGATCCTGTCTAAAAGCCACAGGCTAAGAGAAATTTTTGAGGAGGTTTCAGACTATTAAGGAGCTAAAAGAAAAGTGTGTGGTGAAACACAAGTATTTGTGAAAGCGCAGCTGAAGAGGCACAAACTCACTAAAGCCATCTCTTTTCTCTCCCGCTCTAGACTCGGTGCAATGACTGACACAACGAAAACTTCTTTGTTCACAGTGATGCTGAAAAACACCGACAGGCTACATAAAAAATAAAGTATAACTCACTTATAACTCACTTATCTCAGAGCTACACAACAAACCCAGTCCTAACCCGCGTGAAGCCAACGAGGCTCATCTCCATTTCATGGGAACGCAAATTAGACGGAAACTTTTCCGAAGGGGAAGAAAAAACACTCCCCCCTCCCCGCTCCGCTCCAAAATGCAAAAACAAATGGTACCAAAATAAGACGTGCGTCTGTTCGCTTCTCCTCGGCAAGAGACGGAGAGAACATATGACAAGAGACAGATTTTGGACATATTCCTCAAAGCGCTGGAAGGAGGCAGGATGCTCCCAGCACCGCGCAGGAGAGCGACAAACAAGCACGTTCCAAGTGATTTACTCCCCCCCCTCTTTTTACTCGCAGACATCTTGATGTGCCTCGTGGTAATAAACAGTAATGAGCCACATAATAACCCTGGCTCCACAGCTTCGACTTCTATTTATACCAACAGTATTGAAAACTAATAAAGTCTCTTGCTCTTTTTATTTTTTTTTTAAACAACATAAAGGGAAGAGCTGCTTTGTTCTTCCACATCGTGTTTAGCGCCCACAAATCTGCTTGATCTCGCGGCATAAAATATTGACTAAATGAGGTGGCCTACGACATACAGCCCAATTTATTAACACCAGTGTCTATATTTTGAACCAAAATATTGGAAGGAAACCTTTCTATCTGAGGAGGTAATCATTATCCTCTTGATTTCACTAGGCTATAATCCATTCGGAAGTGTATGATGCTGTTGCATACTAATATATATAATGTTTCTCTTCTGATTGCGGGTCTATTAGCAATCGGAAATCTTTTCCTTTCTTGTTCAGCATGAAATGCCCTGGTCCATCTATGAAAGTATTGGTGCTGTATGACTGAGAACTCATTTTCTACTTCTTCCAACTCTGTCTTCTTAATGCTCTGTCCAGGATTTCCTTGCCTCTGCCTTAATGCTTGTTTTCATCCTCTGATGAAATGTTTTTATCAATTTCTTCGCTGTTTTTTTTTTTACACCAGACATCCATTGTTTTTCTATTTTACACATAAAACCTGATTTTTCATCCTCATGTCTCTATAAAACAAATACCTTATTTGAAGCTGAACATCATAAAATAAAACTATAATTTAATTTCTGAGTTAAGACACCAAAATAAGCTTTTTGATAAAGCTTTATCCCTATTACAGAGCACTTATATTTGAAGGAATACACTCAATAGGTATAAATTACACTAGTTTATGGTTAAATTCCATGAAAATTTGCTCTCTAAGCATCCACATCCTTCACTGTCCTGTCTCCTGCACAAGACCTTCTCCATTGTCTGCACCCTGCCAAGTTGTTTTCTGCAACTCTATAATAAAAGGTCAGATGTTGCCTCAGTCCAAGAAGCACAAAAATAAATGATCTGAATGTGAAGTAATAAAGAATGTGTTTCACATTTGCAAGAGGATGGTTCGTACAGCTCTTACAAGCCACAGTCAGCTGTTCCATATTCCTAAAACAGAGTAAGTCTGGATTTTAAAATCTGATTACAGCTTTGCCACGGGGAAAAAAAAGCAAAACAAAAAACAAACACCAAAAAATAAACTCAACAAAAACAATTCTGTCAAACGATAAATAATTTCTGTCTGCTTTCCATATTCAATGTCACTCAAGGTTGCAAATATATTTTGCCTTTTGAATAGTGAGAAAAATGACAGAAAATTTCTGACATGTAACAAGTCTGCCACGTTAGGTCTGACAAAAGTTCAGTGTTAGCAAGCCTATCAATCCATCTGTAATGACACGCTGTAGGCACTTCAAAACAAGAAATAAATGTGATGTTTGCTACTGCAGTGTTTCACATTTATTTATAGAGCCAATGTTGCAACACAAAAACATTATCCACAGCACACACTGGATGGGAGCCTTCAATCCTGCCATGGGAAGTCATAGGGAAAAATAACTGAAAACACCTTTCATCTAGACTAACTTGATATTAATTTTATTAATGATCTGCCTACAAACTTTGGGGGAAAAGTCCACGATATGTTTTAGATCCACTAGTACGTTAAAATACGGATTGTTGACATGTCCATGTCCCATACTCCCTGCACAAGTCAGTGGCACTATGTAAAAAGATGTCCTTTCTCCAAAAATCTCATAAAATTCTTGATATGTAAGGTAATATGTCTCTTTTTTTTTTTCATGAAATGGACCATCTTTACCCAATTAACCATGCTTAGGAGCTACATGCTAAATGGAGAAGGACTGATCCCAATCCCTTACTTCTCTATTCTTGGTTAATGCTCCTCACTCCTTGTCTGAAAATATCACACATCCTCAGCTCTGGGGAAAACAACTATTCACCAAGTTTTTTATGAAAATCTAGATGATTTCAGATTTCCCATAAATAAATGAAAACTTTACACAAAAACAGGCGCTGGACAAAATGTTTTTCATTGGTAATTCCAATTAGAAATCTAGCAGCAATGACCTGCACTGTCATTCGCTCTCAGATGTAGAAAGCAGATGAACAAAACAACCAGTCTGAAGAGCAGAAATATATATTGGCATTGGGGCAGAAGTGTCCTCTGCACTGAGCTGGAAGTCAGGGCTGCAGCTCTGCAGGGTCTCCACATGCAGCTGAATTCAGCATCTTTAAAAAGCAGTAGGGGATTAAGTTTGCTCTGAGCAGAGGACTGGCCAGACCTGGGGAACGAGAGAGCCCCTGCACCGAGCAGGAGCTCAAATCTGCAGCAGGAAAACCATGGAGTGAAACACCACCAAATTTGGGCAATGGTTTGTATGTTTAGATCTGTGGAACACACCAGTTAACCCCCTGACTAGAAGTTAAAGTGTTTTTATTTTACCCATACGACGACTTTATGCAATATGCATTAACATAGAGACTAATGTTTAAGACAACTAAAGGAATCTCAGAGCTGCAGCCCAGTATTTCAAACCCATTTTCCACAGTTTCTATATTTATCAGCTGCATATGAGCAACAACTTTATTTATTTAACACAACCACAGGCAAACTTGCCGTTTTGGTGCCCAGCTTTGGGGCTCGCCCACGCTCTGACCCGTGAGCTGCTGACTCCAGAGCTCCCTGGACTTGTAATAAATCACCGGAGTGGAATAAAATCTGTAAAATCATTCACATTGTTACTGCAATCCCACACGAACAAAGCCCACCAGCATGGAGAGGGAAGGTGATTTTGATTAGTTTAAAAGCATTAGGCTAAAACACCGAGCTTCAATTAGGGGTCAAAGTAACCAGAACTCATTATTTAGTGGGAAGACAGCATTTCACTAATAACAGTAATAACACTTGGGACTTTCTTCTGAAGACTGTGATGAAGGTGGTCTGATTTCACGAATCTAAATGTTAAATATCTTTAAGAAAGCAGTTTGATTACTCTCTCTAAGAGGCACTGGCAGCTTATACTGACTTTTATAGCAATTTAGAGATGTAAATTCCTAACTCAGGAAACATAACTCAAAATGCTGTCAGGTAAAAGAACCCTCAAAATGGTTAAGATCAAAACCTAAATATAGTTTATCATGTGCAACTTTAATGTCCTGCTATGTGCACCTTAATATATCTGAGCGCCTGACACAAAGATGTATATCTGAAACTATTTTACAATTTGTTTTTATAAGGAGGTGTTACAGGCAAATGTCTGCAAATCACAATGCATATTTGACAATTTTTTATTTACAGATCTAAATAATTTGATTTGAATCTTTTAAAGTGCTAAAGAGCCAGCAAATAGGTACCTTCCTAACTTAGGTTCTGCACAGTGTGGGTTTTTTTAAATTACAGCTTAGATGGTCTGCAACCAAAACCATATACCTAAAAAAAAAACAAGAAACCTGAAACAGTTGATTTGAACTTTAAAGGCCACTCACTGCTATGAGAAAACGTGGTTCACACAAGCACATACCCACATAGATCTCAGCAACGTTATACATAAATATAATCTAACGAGCAAACATACTGGACAGGCTGTCGGGCACAACACTCACACCCCAAAGACTGCATTTGTCTTTTCCTCGGTCTGCTGCAAAAGCTTTGCAGCAGTTGTCTTTCAGCAGTAATTGTCTCTAAAACATAAATTACATACATCACTTCCAGCACTAACCATAAATTACCCGCCTGAATAGCAAACAAAGCTGCTCATTCTGATAGTCAGCGCAGCCCTGCCCTGGTATTGATTAAGCACTCTCAATGCTTTATTAGGTTTTCTTCCTCCACAAAGTCAATAACAGAATGAATATTTCTTCTTGGGCTGTTATGAAGTATCGTAAATCTGAGCCATTATTAACAAGCACCTGATTAGTGGAGGAAACTTATCTGAGAGTTTGGCACAGGCTCCCGGAGCGTCACCTCCCGGAAAACACCCATCACTGCCACTGTCTCCATCAGCAGCTGTGGCACCTGTGCTCTCACAACTTATCACCTCCTCTTTTTCATTTATTTTTTTTTCTTATTTTTTAATTAAAGAAATTACTGCTGCGCTCATTCCTCTTTATCCCCATGTCGCATTCCTAAATGCAAAGAACATCAGTCACGTAACGATTATGTGCATGGCCCGTGTTCCCCAGGGATGTGGGTCTCTGCCATGGTTGGGTTTATTTTATTATTGGGGCACTAAAAGCTTCCATTTAATGCAACTTAGATGGAAACCCAAAAGCAAACAAAGCTCCCTGTTAGACATACTTAGCTGGAATTCATTTTTCCTTATTAAAATCATCATCTGAAGAAAAGGAAAAAACAAATACGTTAATCAATCATTTGCACTTTCTCACATTAAGAACAACTCCTTTGAAGTCAGAATAAAATTCTGTAGGGGGAAAAACCAGGCTCAAAGTTTGAATAAGTTAAACAATAAGCTCTTAAAGCCCAAGGTGTTGCAGTGTTAGACTGGAACTGTAGCTCATCTCGTGCCATGGCAGAGAACACTCAGTGCTGTGGGTACAGAAATGGCCCCTTCCACCACAAGCCCTCATCCTCCTGCTCTCTGCTAACTACAGAACAGACTCAGTTCTGAAACCTGGCATTTGAAAGTCTTTTTAAAATCTTCATCCCTGGTTATGACAGCTCTCCACAACTGTACACATGGCTACTCTGCCTCTTTTTTGTTCTTCTTTTCATTCCTAATGTCCTGCACATCGACGACATTTTGAAACAACAACTTCCAAACCCAAACTTCTATGTGAAAAAACACCAGCTTTGATTTCTTTTAATCCCTCTTTAAGACTCTCTTTCAAGCACTATTTCCTAAAAGTGAAATGCAAGACCTAAATCATGCCCAAAGTTTTCCTCTCTTCACCAAATAGAATAACTAAACCGGGAGGTGGATAAAAAAGGTCTATCACAGTACAATGAAATCCTGTAATAGTGCTCATTTTTAAACTATGTTTTGCCAGACAAGGTATGAATAATGCAACTGAACACCCCAGAAGATCTGAATAAAGCAACACCAGCCTAACGGATGTTAATTGGCAGCAATTGGAGCTGATTGTGGAGTGCGGCTGGAGCTGTGATTACAAACAGAGCTGATGCAGCCAGCCCAAACCTCAAGTACTGCTGCTGCAATTAAAGATATTTTATCAAATTAGACAAGTGTTTGCCTTTGCCTGCTATGATGGTTATGAGCAAAACATAAAAGAAAGCATCGCTGGTTGTAGGGCAGCTTCCCTACATCAGAGCTGTGCCAAGGTGGGTTTCCTTCTGCTTTGACTTTTGATGCCACAAAATGGAACCTCTTTAGAAAAAATTCAGGACTCTGCAGTGACATCCTTAAAAGCCCTTGCTTTTGTCTAGAAGTGCTTTTGCCCTAAAAATGCAATCTCTCTGTGGTGTATCTAACTTTTTGCAGCACCGACAACTGTTGGTTATGCATGCACAAACAAGAAAAGACTTTGAACTTTGAAAGTTTGATTCCACAGTATAAGCCCTTACATATTTTTGCAGGCAGGTAAACATTCTTCAGACAACATTTCCAAAGCAGTGATTATTAGTTAGACTCCAGGACTCAGCAACTGGATTTCTTTTGAGTGCTGAATCCCAAGAACAAGCCCAGTGGTTGAGTCCAGCTGAGCCAAACCCTGGTGCCAAAGGAGATCACAAAGTGCACCTTGAACTCCAGACATCCTTGTATCCTGCTGCCTTCTGCTTCCTGGCTGAGAAAGGCAGTAGAAGGTATCAGCCACCCAGTCATGAACTAAGGCTGGCTCTTTCCTAGTATCTTCTATTTTTCCCAACAGCATGTTCAACTTTCCTCTCTTGCTCCTGTATCCCAAGAACTTCTGTCTTTCCTTCAGGTTCCTACAAAGGTCTAGAAACTAGGATATCAGAATTGAACTGAAAATGGGTAGAGAAGAAAATATTCTGGGTGATTTCTAAAAGCTTAGCACTTATAGTCATTAAGTTTCACAGAGCTCCATGAAAACAAATTGCTCCTCTATTTAAAAATATAAAAACAAAAATCAAGGCTATGAAAATTTTTTGAGGTTTTCAGGCCAAGACAGCTGGAGACTGTCATCCAGTGACACGTGTAAGTGTAAATAACCTGAAGGTACCCATGGGTTAGGTAGTGCAAACATCTTCAGGACCAAACACAAGATCAGATACCACAGCACTGGCATTAAAAAAGAATAGCAAGGAAGAAAAGGCCGCAGCTCGTGTTCTGATCAACCTGTATTTTTAGGAGATTTAAGATGTTATATCCTCTGAAGACCACTGCAATAGTCCAACACATAAATAACAAAACCAGAGATAAAGAGAGAGGTGCCCATTGCTGATGCCTTTCAGACTCCCCAGGACAGAAGGTGAATGAGCCATGTCAAACAGAAATAAATGCTTGTTCCAGGTAAAACCTGTAAGGACGGGTCAGATTCTACCAATTCTGTGCTGGCATTCCATGTGCAACGTGGGATGTTCAAAATGTCTGCAATATTATTACTAAATATAGCGGCAACTGGAGTTTGTGGCAGCAGGAGTGCGAGGAGGACGAGCTCCAGCCAGCAGGGTGCAGGAACAGGGAACCGAGCGCTCCGAGAGCGGCTTATCTGGAAATCAGCTCCCAAACTTTCATGTAAAGGAAACTCAAATCACAGCTTTAGCTCCAAGCTGCACAAAAGACAACAAAGAGAAGTCCTATTGTAAGTGTAGAATAAAGTAAGTGTTTATTCCAGCTTTTTCTCTTTCTGTCTTTGTGCTGAAAGTGAATGGCTCTTTTTATCTACACCTGTAAAATAAACGTCTCAAATCCAGGAGTGTCCTTTCTTCCACTGCAACCCTATGGAAAAGGGACACCTGAAGCACTTCACAGCCAGTTCTGATAATTCAATTCCCACCAGGGCAGGCTCTCACCTGGTACAAAACACTACCTGATGCCCTGGTGGGATGTGGGTGCCAAGTGACTGGTGCTGCTGCAGGGCAGAGAGCACATCAAACCCTCTCCTGCCCACAGTCCCCACCACAGGACCAAAGCCCCAAGTCCAGAAGTTGCTGCTTAACCTACAAACAGGGTGATTATTACAATTGTACAGTCTGAGCAAGCTGACAAATTGGGCAGCTTAAATTTCAAGGCACTCCTATTGTAATAAGCCATTTCCTTACAAAATACTCTTTTCCATAATATAATTAACCCTAGGACTAAGCATGTGAGCAAATTAGTTCATTTTTCACATGAATAATGAAAACCTTTTTTTTTTCTTTTTTTTTCTTTTCCCAAACCATTATGAACAGAAATGAATGTAAAAAATTTCTCAGTAGAGAAAGGATGATGTGTGCCCGGCTTCTAGTTTAGAAGAGGAATTCATTATGGAGATTTAAATGGAAGCTCCTGTTTTCTTTTCTTATTTTTCTTAATAGTTGTCCTTGTTAGTCAATCAAAAACTTTACTCAACCTCAGATCTCGTCTGGAATCAAAAAGCCTCTGCTACAAAATGAAGCGGGTTAAATATTTCTTCCTTCCTATGCCCTCATGAATATTCTCTCCCATCTTTTTTTTTTCCATTTCTAGAGGATTTTTCTAACAGTTCTGTGGGTAAAATTACTCTCTGCCCTGACAAAAATCCTGCACTAACTAGAGTTGTAGAGCCACCTCACTTTCTACTACATAAAATAACATTTTTATAATCTTTCCCTGTGTGGCTGAAACACAACCAGGTCACTCTTTTACAAGAGACATAGATGAGAACTCATTATTTGGTTTACACAGACAGATGTTTAAGACACAGTCATTGTATGTTCTAGTAACTGATCTTGTGTGTCAAGGGCAAAACAACCCATGGGAGAAAAAAAAAAGAAAAGATTAAATCTTCATCAGTTTAATTTGTAAAGCAACCCGAGGGAAGTCATTATTCCCAGAGATTCCATTACCTAATTTGTTTTATGAATTCTTCTAACTTATCTGACACCAATGGGTGCTTGTTAACTCTTGCTCAATGTCCCTGGTGCAAGGGAGTCCCTGGGTGCTTTGGAAAGGCAGAGACGTCATTTAATGCTGAACAGGAGCTAAATATTTCAAGAGGTCTGAATCCCCCTCATCAGAAACGGCAGCGTGGTGAGCATCCTGTAGCTGAAAGGGAATTCCCACTAAGCAGGACACTTAAACCTGGACACAGAGTTAGATGAAGCCTGAAAAAAAAGAGGGATGTACAAACCATTAACTTGCATGAAGATTTTACCAGTGACAAGCTCAAAGCAAAGAACTGAAGGAACAGGATTTTCTTTTTCCAGTAAAATTAACAGTGAGCAGCAGAGCACAGATGTGATTTCTCGGGGCCTTTCCTAGCAGAACAGCACAGAGGTCTCCTTTAAAACAAACAAATCATGCTCAGCACGATGGGGTAAGGCAGACACTCTGCAGAAAGAACAATCTGGCAGCAAGTTCCCTCCGCCTGACACCGGCATTTGAACCCAAGACCTGCCCAGCTCCTGCACACACATGTGCTCCCCACGTGTAGCTCCTGGCCTGAGCAGAGGCAGCGGGCTCAGCTTTACAGCCTGGGAGTCCTGCTTATGAAAATATGTGATCTCAAGGTTTCTAAACCAACCGATGTCAAAGGTGATCGCAGGCAGAAGTTAGAGGGCTGAAATTGTTAATCCCGCGTTGCTAAAATTGATTCGTACCAGAGCCAGGAGCAGTCGGTTTTATGTAACCCAAACTTTGCACTCTGGTTCCCAACACAAACTAAATTTGCCTTTCAAATCTCTCTGGGTATCGGGCATCTGGTTTCGATGGAGAGCCATAACCAATTTTTGCAGGGGGTATAACCAAAGAGAAATTTGCATTTGTGTTTCCAGCAAGACATCACTGTTTCAGTGTAAATAATTTAAAACTTCAAAGTTACTGCATGAGTTGCTCTTTTTATACATGATCATTTCACACCTTAAAACATGCGTTCTTCTACTTCTCTCCCTGCAAACAGATGAAATATTTTATGTTCCTCACTATTAACAAAGTGTGTACCATAGTAAAATCTTAAATAACACCACACTATTGTAAGATGGTTGGGTTTAGGATAACCAACATAATTTTCTGAGCAGCAGTAAGGCCCAAGTATTAAACTCAATACTGTTAAACAGAACATGTATTAGAAATAAGCTCAAAGTTTTAAAGATCTACTGTAGATGTTCAAAAAATTAAAAACAGACAGCAAAGGGCAGAGACTATTTGGGTAGAGAAATCCAGGCAAGGCTGTGAGATTGTGTGAAAATAAATATGGATCCAGCCGTGTGTGCAGACAAAGACAAGTATATTCCACAGACATGTGGATTGTTTGGAGTCTGAGTCCTGCTTTCAGAAGAGTGAGAAAATAAATCAATAAATATGTTTACCTTGATCTTTATCTCACTCTTATGAACCACTCAGAGCATCTCAGTTAACCAAACCTCTTCAGACCACACGCTGCCGGCTCTTCAGCTTTTGGAAGAACGGTCATACAATGTACGTCAGAAAGATCCAAGGCTGAACAGCCTGCCCTGAGCACATCCCAGACTGGACTGAGCACAATTTAAACCCAAGATCTTTCTTCCTATGTGCATAAATCCCCCCTAAGCGTGAGCATCCAAGTGGGATTGCCATTGCCACGGCCGTAGGTCGGTGCCAGTTCACAGCTCAGGTTTCCGCATTTGGAATTTCACCCTTTCGGTTCCAATCAAAAAAGAAATTCCTCACATGCAGCCCAGGCTAATAACTTTTTTTTTTTTTTTTTTTTTTTTTTGCATGGCAGAGACAGCCAAATTCGTTCTGACGCACAAAAGGGAAGTGTGATCTACGAGCAGAGTACGTGTAGTGTGATGTTATGGATGGTTCTGGAAATCCAGCCAGAAACATACGTCGCTCCCAACATCATCTCTGTTGCCAACAGTTACCACCTAATGTTGTCTGAGAGACTG
Organism: Pseudotriccus pelzelni; assembly: GCA_035584735.1. Lineage (NCBI taxonomy): Eukaryota > Metazoa > Chordata > Aves > Passeriformes > Tyrannidae > Pseudotriccus > Pseudotriccus pelzelni. The sequence continues at coordinate 3,299,215 of JAWMRA010000009.1, read as the reverse complement.
CAGTGATTTCGTGTTCAAAAGGAAAGGCAAAGCCTCCGGTGTCTCAGATACCGCGCTGCCGTTACTGATGGCAACGGGGAATTTTTAACAACTGGAGAATATTCCTGGAGAATATTCCTTCCCCCCGACAGATGCAGTCACTGTATACGTGTCCCTGTGTTACTCAAAAAACAACACACTACCCCAAAATCCTGAAAGGTGGCTGTGAAGTTTTCTGCTGAAGGAATGCATGCAGCAAGTCCATAACTTGTTCTTCAATTACAGGATACTTTAGTTACTAATTTTACTTTTTCTGTCTGCACTGCACCACCTCTTTGGCCCACCTAGAAGCTTAAAAGGCTCAATTTTCCCCGATACTTACACTTCTTAATTTTACTAAATACTTTTAATTTTACTAAATACTTATATCTCATACCTCCCACACTATGACCATTAACTAACAGTGAAAAGAACTGACAATATACAGACACGTCTTTGCATTTATTCTTTTAAACACAGGAAATGTGTGAACTGTGGCCAATACAGGTAACACTAAACCTGGTTATTACACCACTGGAGCAAAACACCAGAGGTTCAAAGATGGGAGAGCAGGAAGTTGATAGTTTACCTTAACAGGCAAAGTTCTACAGAACATAAAGCTAAGAAGGATTGTATTAGACAACACAAAATCATTAATGGAAATTGTTTTAATTTACCTAGAGCTAGGCAAGGTGCTACTACAGCCCGCAGTTCACCTTCCTGCTGCATATTGCAGGCGTTTCAAAGAGATATTCTGTGGTGACAACCCCTGAAGTCTGGAGAGCTTTAACACTGACCTCTGGCAGGACCATGCAGGCTACATGCAATTGTAGGGAGGTTGTAGCAAGGGGGGAGTTGGGCTCTTTTCCCAGATAATACACAATAGGAGGAGAGGAAATGCCTTTAAATTGAGCTGGGGATGTTAAATTGGATATTGGATAAAATTTCTTCCCCCAAAGGATTGTTGAGCCCTGGCACAGCTGCCAGGACCAGTGGGGAAGTCCCCATCCCTGGAGGGATTTAAAAGGTGAGTGCACGTGGCACTTGGGGACGTGGTTAATGGTGGGCTTGGCAGTGCTGGAGGAATGGCTGGACTTGAAGATTTTAGAGATCTCTTCCAACCTTACCAATTCTATGATCACAGAATCATTCCCACTTTTCCCAGCCGAGTCTGGCTCCCTGTGGAGCAGGTGTCAGATGGTGCAAAGCAAGGAGAGGTGTCGTGCTCCACGTTAGGTGCTTGGACATTCAACTATGCCAGACACCTCCAAAAGACATGTTTTAAAACATGGCTCTTTTTCCTCTCCTTTTTTGCCTTTTTAGGGACCATTTTCTGAAATTCCTTTTGTGCATTCCCTAAGCCTGAGACCCATTCCCTTCTAAAACTGACCTCAGGTAGAAGGTCTTCACAAGGTGAAAAATATTTTTAGGGATTTTATTCCTTAATTCTTCCTTTTTCCCTCATTTCTTCCTTTTCCCACACCTCAACTGCCACACACTTCTGATTAAATTAAAAACTGGCCAAGTGTAGTTTTGGGGGGTTTTCCCCTCCAATGCTAAAGTATAATTATAAGATGGGGGGAATAAAATTACAAATTCCACCAAGGTCATTAATGTACAAAATGCAAATTGTCTCCCATTTGTCAAAGACCCTGGGGAAGTCTAGAGATAATTGAAATGATAGATGAACAGAGGAGACTAACTGCTAATGGTCTGTATATCAATGAATCAATGTCACATTTATGAAGGGCTTTGGGAAATTATTCTAAATACTTCATCTACAACAGCTGAAGTTTAGCCTACTTTTTCTTTTTAATGCTGAAAAATTAATGATAAAATTCAGTTTATAGTTACACAAGTGTAAACCTGTGGTAATCTAAGCTCAGCGGCAACATATTGGAAAACTACACATTTTTGTGCCAGAAATGACCAAAATTCTCAGTTACCAGGGACTATGATATAATTAAGAGCAATATATATATCAGAGATAATCAAATAGAGGACCAGCCCTCACCCTCAAAGCATTTAAACTCATATAATTACTTGTGCAATTCATTTCCTCCAGAATTTAAATAAACTTGAAAGGGAGTAGGTTTACCACTGATTCTTGTGCTTCTCTTTTCCTGATATTTTCAATCACAAACTGACCTGCTTAGAGCAGGGGTTGTGTTCAGGTGTGTTTATGTGGCACTGACCAAAGAGGAACAGGGAATGGAGAAAGGAAAACTAGGAACATTTCCTTTTCAAACCAAAACCAAAGCCAGTCCTGGAGGTAACTTTGGCACAGTTGCACAGAAAATTGTATTTTCACATGAAAAGAGAAAAAACTCCAAACCACTAAGTCACTTTGCAGAGTCTTCTCCCAGCTGTGAAGGGGCCAGGGTACACTAGTAAGAGTCAAGACATAAAAGTAAGGACAAGGCATAAATAAAAAGCAAGTTTCAAACATTAAGATGTCATTTTGGTTGAATCTGCAAAGCTTGGGCAGGGGTGTCAGTTTAGAGGGTTTCATTACTATTACTATTATTACTACCCACAATTTTTTCTGCTTTTCTTCCCACACAATAGGAAGGCTTCAGATGAAGGGAAGCCAGAAGGACACCTGCAGACTTGTTTTATGAAAAATAGGGGGTTTTGTAGCAAAAAGAACTAAACCATCACACCCCACTGAAGTGGCAGATAGCAGCACACTGGAACAGGCAGCATCACTACAAAATCACCTGAATTAAACACTTTTCAGTCCTGCTCTCTCTGAAGAAAATCACAAGGGGGGAGACAGGGAGAAGAGGTGAGTTTTTTTAGGGTCTGTAGGATCAAAAGAGGGATTTTCTTCATCTGGAAATAGCACCGCGATCGCTCGGCTGGTGGAAACACGAACCAACCCAGAAAGACATCTGGATTTCCCCAGAATCTGAATAATCTGGTTCTATCTAAAACATACAGGATTTGGCACGTGAAGCAAGAGCAAGGCTCTCGGGAAAACATCACTGTCTGAGGGAAAACTTTGCTACTGTCTGAGAAAAGGTAACGTGCACACATTGCAGTTAAAACAATCACGCTGAATTTTCTGTTCCTTACACCAACATTTATATAAAGAAGCAAAAAGTCATATCAAGCTGCTGAGAAAACACAAGGATGGACATCCATGTGTTGGAACCAGCCTTTTTGATTATAAAATATCACTGGGGATGATGGAGATGGGGAGCAGCTGATCCCTTAGGATACCTTGAAGAACAGACTGGTCAGAAATGCAAGATCCACGTGAAAAAGGACCCCCCCAAATCAGTCTGCTGAGTTCATACTGACACATACCAGCACTGGCCATACTGACTGTCTTTTCTAATAAAGATCTGTGAATAAATAGTCCAAAAAAATCTCCTTATGAAGGGGACAGTATTATGGGGTAAACCAAAAATTTGCAGTGCCTGTTCTCAGGAAGCGAGGGAGGGAAGGAAAGCTAGGAGCACAAATAAAACAAGGTGTCTTACAAACTACAAGAAATTTTTGTGGAGCAAGTCTGTTCTGGATGTTTCAGTTGGTTGGCAAAGCCTGAAAACACACAAAATTAGTATCTGATGCTGGTTTGCTAATATTCCTGTCTTTTCTCCTCTCACCTCCCTTTCCGTCGGTGTTCCTTAGCGTAAGCTCAAATCAACCACTCTAAAACCAGTAATGTAACACCTTGCTTTCACTAAATGAGCATGTATTTGTCTCCTTTTATCTGTTATTACATGTTTACTAAATGCTGAGCAGGGAGGGAAGCAGGAGTGTTCTGTCTCCAAGGGATGAGCTGCCCTTCCCTCCCACGGACTTCCCCGTCCTCCCCAAATTCTTGCCACGAGAAAAAGTCTCAGAGAGAAGAGAGAAAAAGGCCCCCACCAAAGAGTAAAAGCTCCACCACATAAATAAAGCTGAGCTTTACAGAAATCTCTAACCTGCCAGTGAGGGTGGATATCAAGGGGTTTCTCTGAGCATCTCAGTTTTGCTGCTTTCTGTCTGTGCTGGATTCCCACCTAGGGCTTCATGGAGGCACAAAAGGAGCAAGACCCTGGCCTTATGGATATTCAGGGGAGTATTAACTCTCCATCACTCTGGACCCTGGTGCTGTGTAATCCAAAAAGGGCTGTCAGTCAGTAATTTCACCTCACAGGTGTTCCACGAGGCTCAGATGATGCCTCCTGGCCAAGTTCAGCCCCTCTCTGCTGTTGTCACAGCTTACCAAGCAGACAATTAATAAAACACTCAACTCCTCCATTTGCTGAAGCACATTTGTTCTGCTAGATTTTAATTTTTTGAATGAGTGAAATACAAGTAAGATAATTTCCATGAGCTAATGATACAGAGCCAGTTAACTGATCGCTCATTCTGCACGAGGAGGTGGCTTTTCGCAGGGAACAATTTACACGCAGCCTTTCAGGGCCATAATTACTTGCAATACCACAGTCTCAGCACACTCTTCCCTTTTCGTTTTTTTTCTTGCTATTTTACAGATATGTCACTCTCAGAGTACTAAGTGAAAACAGATTACCTGCCACTGATTACCCAACACATCCGCAGAGGAAGGTGGAGGAAGCGTCTCTCCAGTGACAAGTTTTGATTTGTGGATTAAATTCCCCTCTTAATTGAGCCATACTTCTTCTGCTAACAAAGCCTTGTGGAAACCCTGGGATAAATCTACCTCTTTGCAAAGTAAGTTTTCCTCACGTCATACCCTCCCCTTCCTTTCTCCTCATTTCATTAAGATTTTGAGTTATATACACAAACCCTTCATTTCAAACATTCATTATGGAAATACTGCAAACCCCAAAGATGTCACAGTCGTCTCTTTTACAGCTTTTCTTTTTCTAGGCGACATTCATATTGCAGAATAATTTAGACAGTAATTTAATCACAGGGTTTAGAGGTCCAGCAAATGTTACATTTACATAATGTCAGTCTTTCAGCAGATAATTTGGTCCTTTGCATGTGTTAAAAGACGACATCGCTTGTTAAGTTCATGTTAGTGCATTTAACCCAGCAGATGAATGCCTGCTTTGTTAATCTGCCACATATTTCTAATTTTCCTTAAGGATGATTAGAAAATTCTATTTAGAGCAAATTCACGAGCATCTTCAGTCCACTGGAGTGACAAATCAAAAAGATTATTAAATCTCAGGGCATAGAAATCTCCATAAAATGGTCATAAGCCCTTGCAACACAGTAAATACCAAATTTTTCCATGTGTAAATACTTCATTAGTCAATATTTTGCTTCTGCCTGCTATCAGTACATATGACTGAAGTTATTAAAATGTGTCTCATAAGTTTTATAATTTCTCCTAAGAATGTATGGTATTTTGTTGCTGGAAACATAATATTCTTCTCTCTCTTGTCAAATGCTGCTAAAGGGAATGAAATAGGACATAAGAAATATGATTCAGTTTTGGCGTGGTAATGCTACTACCCCGGACATCCAAAAGACAAAACAAAAGGTGGCAAATCATTATTGCTCAAAGAGAAATAGCATGTCTGTACAAGTGATTTTTGAAAAGTACTACTGGGTATTTAAATTTAGAAGAATAATGACCACGGCAAACATCTCGGCAGCCTGAAGACTGACTTAACACTTACATTTAATACAGTATTTCCGTTTTTTTATTTTGAAGTTGCACATTGTCTCCTCGCTGCTTACATCAAAACTGAAATCTCCCTTATAATTTAAACTTGTACAATACCAGGATCTGCAGCAGAAAAAAAAAAACCTGTTGCATTATCTGGCCAGCCCATGCCTCTGTAGGATATTCCCTCATTTTCCACTCACTTGACTGGTTTTAAATGTACTGCAGCCAGCCACAGAACAAATCAATAAGCCAAAAATTACACCTGGAGCTGAGAGCACATTTTGATCACTTAGTCGTATCTTGGAACAATTTCAGCACCCTTTAAAATAGAAATGTGTTTACCTAGAGGACAAATTCATACAGTCTTCTATCAATGAAATAGGTAATAGACATCCAGGGCGAGGGGCTGAAAGCAGCTGGAGAGCAAGGCAGCAGAACAGTGTGAGAGGAGACACTCATTATTCTCCTTAATCCACTCAACTGACAATTGTCACCAGTCTGACTTCTCCAGCACTGAGAAACATTCACTCCCTCTCCTGGCACAAGATTTTGAAAGGGTCTCATTTAATTCCTAAAAAAAAATTATTTCTCATCGTCATACACTTAAAACCCCCCTACTTTGTCATCTGTATCCTTTATGAATTATTTTTTCTTGTTAAAGGGGCTATATGGGTTTTCCATTCATTATTTGTTTTTAAAATTAAATTCAAACAGCCTTTCTGTTGTGACAAGTATGAGCTGAGGACTCTAGAAAAATGAGGAAACATGACTTCTTCCTGATGTATCCTCTTAACAACGAAAATACTGAAATGGCTAATCTTCATTAATACTTAGGTGATAAAGCTTTAAAACAATCAGAATTAAATCAGATGGAGATTTAATTACCACCACAGTTAAAAAAAGGATTAGTTGCTATTGACACTTAAACACAGCATGTTCCAGATTTAGTCAAGGCATCGCATTGACTGGCAACTCAGAGTGCACTGATAAGTTTGTCATCCCAGTGATAAAATTCTAAGCTCACGACACTTTCTTTGTATATTCTTCATTATAGTTTGTATTATGACACTAAGACTGGATGACCCTTCACCAAATGTATTTCCTTACTTGGTTGTTCAGTCCTTAGGCAGTTTAAGGAAATACCTGAGGCCGGATTTCCTTGAGACAGAAGGTCCCACCAGTTGACCCCTTAGTCAATTAGATCGGCACAGAAATAACAATTTGTGGATTTGCTCCAGCAATACATTGGAGAAAACATGCGTGATCTCAAACTACTCCAAAAATCAATGTGTATATTGATGTACAATGAGATCTTTAATGGCAAAATCCGTAGAAGTTCTTTACCTCAAACAAATAATTAAATTAAAAAGAACTAAATGTTTCCTAATTAAACAGCACGTAGTGCCAAATACTGATCTATTTTCATCTCCAACATGTTTCTGTCATTTTTCTCCTTGCAGTCCCTGATGTTTCTCTGTTGAAAAAAAATCCTGATAAAAAAGCTGTCTTACGAATCCAAACGAAACCTCCAAGTCTCATACAAGAAAGCATTGAAAAGTTATAGAAGTCACTCCAAAATGTTCTCATTAGCACTTCTTTAGGTAAGAATGAGAATGAAAAAAACGAGCTCTGTGAGGGCTGAATGTCACAGCTATTTGTTGAGGCTTTTATAATCATATCAGTGGCTTATTGAATTTCATAGCTGCAGTTCTACATCCTTCACTGACAACTATCAGTGAGCTTAACTCAAAATAAAAGTCCAAATCAGGATCAAAGCATAGACACAATATGCTCACACACTGAAGAAAACAAAATCTGAAAAGGTCAGATTTATGGTGAAATAGGGACACACATAATGCTCCATTCCCTGTCTTAACCCCAGTGAAGCCATAAAAGCGTAGGATACGAAGCTCAAAAATACATAGATGTATTCCCTATTGTATAGGGACATTGCACAGTACAACCTGATAGAGAACATCTCACTGTTCCCATTTTGCAAACAAACCTCATTCAGTGCCAGGAATGAGGCAGGAATTCGATTTCTGGTTCTAAACTGTTACAAACCTTACTGGGAGTCAACTCCAGCCCCTGCCAGCGTCAAATCTGGGACGGGCAACAATGATCCACCAGTACCAGGCACGGGATGTGCTTCCCTGAGAACCCGCAATTATGAGTAACCAGCAGCTGGCACGAAGCAAACCTTGTATAATCCTCGCTAACACAGCTAATCTTCCTTTTACTGCACAAATGAGTCATGCAGTGCAAAGTGAAGTAGTGCCTTTATGATATATAGGGGGTTTTTTACATGCAGGTTACACATTTAATTTGCTATTTACTGAAGCCTCCAAACTTGGCAGTAGAGGGAGACTGCATGATTGCCAAAATAATCGGAGAGAATTAAGACTAGACAGTGTAGTAATGACAAAAGCCTCAGGAGAGATCACACAGATGTTTCCTGATGCTAAGCAGAAACTATCTGCAAGTCCAACTAGTAAACAATAAACTAACTAATGCAAGTCCCCATCCAACATAAAAGTGGAATATTCAGTGACTCGATATGTAAAACATCTCTCACCTGCTCACACTGTCCTGCACGAGGCACGTAATCCTCGGGGCTGGTGTCATGGCAAAGTCTGGAACATGTCAGTCTCCAAGGGCAAGGAGACAAACAAGGTCTGTGATTTAATTAGGCCACAGCTTTATTAACGTATTTCTTCAGGGAGCACCCAGTGATCGCTCACACGGTGTAGACCACAAGTCATTTTTTAATCATTTCTGTCTGGTAAAGAGCTGTGTCAATGTTTCCCTCCCTCCTCCTCATCAAAGCCAAACTCCTCTGAGTAACCCCAAAGAGAATTAGGTGTGTGGGGGTGTCTGCTGTTACCAACTCCGTGATGTACCCCTTTTCCTTCTAAGGACAACTTCAATCCCCCAGGGAAGTGCTTGCCCAGACAACATGAAGGTATTACACAGTCGTTCAGCTCCTTCTCCTCGACACCAGCTGAGTATGGAGACAATTAAGTTTCCTCTACAGTATTTCCCACTGGGAAGGTAGACATTAATACCTTTAAAAAACCACCCTCGTATAGAATGCAGTGTCTTTGGAAGGCAATTGCACATTCATATCACTCCTGCTGCCTTCTGGCTTTGTCGCCACCTGAAAGGCAGGTCTGACAAATCCCAAAAAGTCTCCATGCACAGTCCCCATGTCAGATCCCAAATGAATCCTGTTTGCACGCAGAACAAACACTTCGCAGGGCTCTTCCTGAGAGGGAATTAGCCCATCTGGTCTTGTGTTGGCCAACCAAGAATTGTTTTCCCTTCGAGGTGCTGCTGCGAATTTCCAGGGGAACTGCCTGTCCATTTGAATACCCAGTGCAGGGCAGAACCAAACATTAGCTCTCATCATCATAATTTTTTATAGCAAGGCTACAGCCCCAGGCACACTCAGATGAAGACATGACAGTCAACTTTTATGGCACTTGCAACTTTTGGGCCAAGTCCTCTGCAGGCAGAGCTCCAAAGACTTCAGAGTTACACCACCAGAGAATATGTTAATTGTCTGGCCAAGACCATAAAAAAAAACCCTCCTTGTTATTGTTGTTAGAAACCAAATGACAAGCAATTCATTACTGCGCTGTAATTCACTGCAATTTATTGGTTGATTTGCTGTGAGGGATTTTAGCTACATACTAATATACATACTATAAAAAGAATGCAAATTCAGTAATGCAAGTCTAAATGAATGAGACATAACATTTTCTCACAGTTTGCAAGAAATTAACCTTTAACGTCTCTCCTATGCTTTGGGAACAGCACTTGGCCAAAAGCTCTTACAGTAATAAAGCAGTGACCCATAGCAAAGAATAAATGTCAGAGTGAAATGATAACAGCAAGCCTATTTGCCAGAAAGTGGTAATTTATAAGATTTTAATTTGAGATCATCATGGGGGGTCAGCCTTATCAAATAATTCAAAATGTAGGTCACAATTATAGCCCTTGAAGTGTGGTTCTGCTCTGAAATGTGACTGCAAAAATGGCATGTTTATTATTTCTAAATGATTTCTTTATCAGATGCATTGAGTTTACAAGGAAAATGCTAATGGGAGAGATTTGCTTTTTGCTTTCTCCAATTTTTACATTTGTGTAGCTCACTGATTTCAGCAGTTATTTCTGATTTACATTCCTCTAAAAGGAAAATTAAACCCCTCAGTTTCTCACCTTCCTGCTTAAAGTTCCACAGAGCCAAATTATGTCCTTCTTGTTCCCCGTGTCACCAAAAGCTTTCAACAAATTTGCACATTTCTAGGCTAACTAGAATGTAAAGCCCTCTAATTCTCTCAATAATAAGGGGAAAAAAATACAATCCACCTCTCATTTCAGGCAGATTCCTTGGGTGGTGTCAGTCAGTGTGGCTCCATCAAAATCGATGGAGTTCTCCATCAAAAATCAATGGAGTTCACTCACGTACAGCTCTCTCTACAGCACTGTCCTTGGATTTGTTGGCTCTTCAAGTTTAACAGCAGAAGGAGAAAAGGCATTTAACAGGTTTTTAAATCACCCTGCCCAAATCAGTAGCTGTGAAATGCTAACACCTGTCTGGAGCGGATCACTGGGGATGGCTGGAATCCAGCCTTTGCTTCAAAGCGAGCCATACATAGAAGATGGTCCAGGAAGAAGGAAAGAACCATCAAACACATTTCTTACCTTTTGTCACAACGTTTTCCAACCCTGTGATCTCCCAATTCCAGGTGGATTTTGATATAATGCAGTATAATTGGTCATTACTCCCAGCCCTTCAGCCTGTTTTCAGACATGCCTTAGGGACAGTTCTCAGCCCACTGCCAGAGAAACCAAATTAATTCCAGTGAAGCAACAGAATAAAACAAGAGAACAGTGAGTGAGGCCTGGCTAAAGACAAGTGTGTTCGCTCCACCACTGCCTGGATGGAGACAGGGATGTTGTTCATATGGAGGAGGGACTTTGCTGTCAATAGAACACACAGGGAGTCAATATTGCCGTTGTGTCTTGAGAACTCGTGTCTTTGCTTCTTTCTCCTTTAAAGGACAATGAAAGTTATGAAGGCTGGAAAAGCCTTAACTCCTCTCTTTGGCAAAACAAGCAGTAAACATGGACAACAAAAACCCATCGAGAACAATGGGCTGATTCTCCTTTCCATTACACAGCTTAGAGTCAATTAGAGTTTGAATAAACACGGTTTAACACAATGAGAGAAGATGGCATGAAACACAGTCTTAATTCAAAATAGGGTCGCACTCTAATTTTGTCACATCTCCAATTTTATTTAATAATTTTATTCCATAATTACATCTCTGCAGTAATTCTGTCTTTTGACATCCTTCTTCTGTCACAACTTTCTGCAAAGCAGCATATGCATTAAACTCAATATTGACATGCAAATGGATGATCAAACGTCTGCATTTGCCTGTCCTAGAAATTGCCATGGACTAAAAAACAAACCCAACCATTAGAACACAGATTCTATGGGATTGCTGGACTCAACACTTTGAACGAGTAAAACTCTGCTGTTAATTCAAAATACTTTAAAATCCACCTCACCTTCTCTAAGGTATATTCCCCCAGAGAGGGAATAACTGGACACTTATATAGGCTGAAGAGCTGGTGACAACTGAACCCAAGGACACATAACATTAAATATAATACCTTCCATTATAAAACAAGGTAGGAGAAATGCAACAAATTATTCCTCACAGGCAATTTGTTGCTTAATGGCCTGAAGCAACACCAAGGGCTGTTAGAGCTGATAAGACAATCCTTAACCACAGTAACAATCTATACACTGGGATTCATGCCATCATAAAGTTCAAGCAATGGTTTATAACTCCCAATATTGGCAGAAGCAACCAATTTTCTGTCTCTTGGAAAGCAGAATGTCTTACATTAAGCAAATCATAATTCAAAAGCAAGGAGGGTGGAGGAAAAGAAAAAAAACCCTGCCCCTCAAATGAATAGGTTTCACTTATTATAGCTTGTGTGTTTGAAAATGCATAATTATGAGTCAGGAAATGGAACATGAGGTAATGCACTGAGAACACCTCTCTGCTCCTTCCTCCAGGTTGAGGCACCATTCAGGCAGCATTTTAAGGCTGACACACTTGGCTTAGCAGACACAGGAGAATAAGCTGCTTTCAGGAGGCAAATGCCTGGCAGGACATGCTTGATCACAAATGCGCATGAAATGACTGGAGGTCTTCCAGAAGCAGTTGATAATTTGTCTGATAGCCTACCGACAAATTTAGTCTGAAAAACACATCCTCTTTAATGGTACCTATCTCTTCAAAGCTTCAATGGTCAGTCCAAAGCTCTTGAAAAGAAGGTATGAAAACCTGAAGAGTGACAGCGAGAGTCAAAACAAGTCCCAAACTCAGTCCTAATACATACTGTGTACAGTTCAAAGCTTTTAAGAATCTCAGTTGAGGTGACAAATCCCAGCATATGAAGCTATCTCATGACATTTTTAACATTCAACTTCTTATCCAGACTGGAATAAACACTCAGTAATCATTTCTTTCCTCAAGTCATCCACCACATTTGAGTTTCCAGATGGGTCTGGAGCAGATGTAAGTTCAGGAACAGCAAGGGCTGGATTCCTACCAGAATTTTTCTCTTAAAGGATCAAAACCAGGTTAACTGATACTAAAACTATCTTTAAAGTTCTCCCCAACAGTAAGAACTCCGAAATGAAAGCACAATATGTTTCAGTGGACACATCTGAGTATTTTGTATCTTTGCTTGCACTGGAGAACAGTGCAGAGGGAGTTGGCAGTGGGGTACCCCTTGATTTACTCTTCTGCCTCCTTGGACAGTGCCTGCACTGGTGTCTGTACAGAACTGGGCCTTCTGTGTACTGCTGGGATACAAAAACCAAAAACTAACCAAACAAAAAAAACAAATAAACAAACAAAAGCCATATTTCCCTCCCTCCTTTGCTACTGTAAGTTAAGAAAAACCCTGTATAACAAACCCCACATTTTCAGCAGGAAGCTTTCAGAAAAGACACAGGTTTTTTGGTACTTCAACACCTTGTGATCATCTTGTCACCTTCTTCCCTTTAAGTGGCTACGTTATTCTTGCAAACTAACAAAGAGCGTGGAAATATTTATTATCATCCCTATTTTCTGTGCAGATCATCAAAGGACAGTGAGAAGTGTCCATGTGCAGAAAGGGGGAAAGAGAAACGCAATTACCGCTGCTTGACCTGTTTATTCCACAAGTTGGACACAAGTCATTGCCATGACATTTTCATTTTCCTGGATACACGACTGGGTTCTAATCTCATTTGTGCTGGTGTAAGTGCAGGAGGATCAGTGAGTTTTCCCCCCACCCCCCATTTAAGTTTTGGGAAGTAACAGCAGGAATCAGGCCCGTAACCCTTGATCGTTAATTCTGGTTTACCTCTTGCATGTAACAGTAGCTGTCAAAAGGATTTTGGAAAGCTGTCAATCTCTGCTAAGAGATAAAATCTTGATTAATAAAAATAATTTAAAGCTGAGTTTGTTCATTGGAAAGAGAGGTCATTGGCACTACAGTGTCAAGAAGCCAATGTTTTTCAAACACATGGTATTCTTAGGGGAAATCAAAGCAAAGTCTGTACAGAGCCTCCTGCCAAGTGAGCTAACAACTCCATTTAACAGAACAAAATCATCCTGATGCTTAGAACTCTTTCCTTAACAAACAAAAATCAAAGCAAAATGCAGACCAAAGTGAAATTACTTCCATGATCAAATCATAACCTAAGGGCCAAGCTGCGCATGTTGAGGGAAGGGCAGGGGAGATGGAGTTTGGCTTTTAACAAGCAAGAAGACTAATGGAAATGATCAGCAGTGAAAATTCGGTTATCTGAACTTCTGTTCCGCTGGTCTGGGATTTATCAAGAAGTTGCTTAGCAGATTTGAGTCCACAGCTCTGCTCAAACTGAGGAAGCCAAGAGACAGACTCCACCGGAGTGGAGATGATCTTACTCAGCCAAAGACGTGGTCCAAGGGCTACAACAATCAGGTTATTTCACCTGCATGTGCAGATCTGCAAACCATTACTGGGCTTGGGCCACTTCCATTCCTGACACCTTTCAGAAACCAACCCAGCCCATAGAGGGCAATCCCATACAAGGCTGAGCTTGCAAGGAATGCTAAATCTCCTTTTCCACTTCTGAGTACTCATGCTTTCATACCAGCACAGTGCACAGATAAAGTGGGGAAATATCCACCAGATAGCACATATATGGACGTACAACAGCCCTTGTCAGTCTTTTTAACTTGTGATAAATTAAACGGAGACACAGAGACTTTTTCTCCAAATTTTAATTTGGAGGAACTACACCAGGGCTCCAGCAGATGCAGAGCAGAACAGTGAGGGTCACCTCCAGCTAAGCTCAGAGTGCAGCTCTAGTACTCTGAATTCTCAGATCAAACCCCAAAATGCCTTTGCATCAAGTTTTCCTTATTGAAGGTACGAGAGACTACGCCTAAGAAGGAAAAAAAAATAAAAGCCAGGCTTCATTCTGTGCTTCTCTGAACTGCGCTCCTACGGGTAGGAGGATGTGTCTATGTTGCAGATAACTAACTAGCTACATGACAATATGCATTGGAGATGAAACCAAAGCAAATGCCAGCATGATATATTGTGTCAGTAACATCAAAGGAGAAGGGGAGGGGAAGTGAGTGTGAAAATCAAACAGAGTACTTGGGAAAGAAAGCTAATTTTGAGTTTGATGTGCACGAGTGACACTCATTAAAAATTGACGAGTGCATGTGAGAGGATGCCACCTGGGATTATGCAACTGCTAATTAACATTTAACACCATTTTCTAACCTTATAAAATATTCTTAGCCTGCTGAAGGCTTGTTCATAACAAGCACAATGAAAAAAAAAAAACCCTCCACCAGCCAGCACCTAGCAACAGCAAATGGAATGGGGAAACTTTATGAACTTTTTAAAGCAATGCAGGAGATACAAAGGGCTTAAAGGGATACAGTCAAGGGAGAATAGTCCATGGGGAGATGGACACCTCTGTGTCTGTGCCCTGCTCCTTCTCGCTTGCAGCACATGGATAAGCCCAGCAAAGGGACAAAGGAGCAAAGGGACATGGCACTGCTGGGTGAACGTGTGTCCTGGTGCAGACAGACCCCAGTCCTGCTGCTTTCACAGCAGCACCGACCCTCCTGCCCACAGGATTCACTCTATATGTAATTCATATAATTATCCAGGTTAGGAAAGACCTCTCCGATCACCAAGTCTAACTGTTAACCCAGCACTGCCAAGCCCACCACTAAACCATGTCCCTAAATGCCACATCTACAGCTCCTTTACAAATACCTTCAGCACATATTAATTTAAAATTAATATAAAATCCAACATATATTAAATATTTTCCACCACAGCACCCAATTTCACCCTAAATGACACCCTCCTACTTGCAGTAAGCCACAACTGAGGGTATTACGTGAGGTCTCTCACCCTTGAGATTTAGCATGAGCCTTGCAATAGCTGCTAATTTTCCCTCCAAAACCCATCCCCTGGATTCATGCCACAATTCAGCAGGGAAATCCTGGTTTTCAGTCCTTTCTGTAAAGGCGATCAGAGGAAATATGGACTCCAAAGCACCAGCATCTGTTCTTGCTGTAAGTTCACATGGATTTAGGGTCCCAAAAGAGTAATTTTGAGAAGCTGGGTAGGAAGTACTAGAGTAAAAGGGAAAATAACTGAAAAGAACAGGAGAAAGTAAGGGAGACTGCAAGAGAAAGTGGAGTGAAAGCAGGTGAGGTGATAACAAGACCTGGACCTGGAATAGATCATCACAAAAGACACATTTGCTGATTCAGCACAAAGTTTAAGGAGCCTGAGCACACAGAGCTTTAAAGAAACCTAAACCAAAAGCAGCAAAATGTATAGATTACATTTGGGGTTGGCCATTTCTGCTGTGTGTTTACACTGTGCATTTCACAGTTTAAACAAAGAAAGGAGACCAGAGGGACAAACCCAAACAGATCTTGCCTTTCCAGGGCCCTACACGAGGCATCCCAGCAGATCTCCCTGCTCTAATGACAATATGGTTCTCTGCAGTTATGAGACATTTTTATAAACCCAGGAGCCTTCCAGAATTTTATATGTCCCACAAAACATAGCCCCTTTAAAAGATAAACACCCAGTGATATATAAACTGTAACTTTATGATAAAAGATGGCCCCATAATATCTTTGATATTGCTCTAACTGCAGAATACTGATATATTAAGGTAGATTTTAATTAATACATTGGTATTCATACAGCATGCCCAGGAGGATTTTTGTGTCTTTCTTCACATGCTTCCAGATGAACTTGCTAATTGAATGGTTAAATGCTTTCCACAGAGGCAAGACAGAGATTCTCCCTCTTTTCTCTGAGAAAAGTGAATGGGATTAACTCCTACAAATAATTCTTCAGCATAATCAAAACCTTTTAAAACAGGGTAATACCTCCAGCACTTTTAGATGTGTCACAGTTTAACCATGTTCCTCAAATGTCATAAATACCAACAGCTATTGATACACCCAAAAAGATGTGACGTGGTGCCTTGCAGTTCTCTGTTATAATTAACAACTACTCTGGTCCTTCTGTCCTGGGCAATGGATAACAAGGAATCACACATTCAGGGAAGACTGAGCACAAAGAAAACAATAAAGGAGAAGTGTAAAAAGGAAGGGAGTTGGGGGTGGAAGGGGCTTAATATATAAGCAGCAGAAATATTCCAGCTACAGCAGAACAAACATGAAAGCCCAAGCCAAGACAGTTGGGGGACCAGCAGCGTCAGATGCTGTCTCAGCAGACACAGTGCTGAAGCAAAGCAGGGAACTGGAGGAAAATTAATTTTTAAGCAAAAGGAAAGTTGTTTTCCCTTGCAGAATCTGAAACAGTGCAATTCCAGAAGTTCTGCCTGGGACTTCCACGCCGCCACCCGCAGTTCCCGCCCGCCCTGTGGATTTTATGGGCAGTGCCAGGACTGAGGACAGCTCTGGAGTTGCTGGAGCTGTCCCCAGAGTAGGACACTGCTGCACATCCAGCGTTAAAGTTGTAAGATCTATAAACTGTACAGAAGATATATGTTCTAAACAGAAAATGAAAGGGTTGTCAACATACAAAAGAAGAACTAAACCTCTGAAAATAAGAATATTTCCCCTTTCTTATGGGCCCTCTTCACAACCAGCATCCATATTGATTTCTAAGTGTGCCTGTCCTCAAGTTTGGATTTACAAATCCCTAATATTCCACTGACTTTCTCGTTATGGATTGCAAAACCTGCACAGAGAAAAAGGAGATAATGAAGTTTAGATTATGTTTTTTTTTAGAATTATTTTTATCATTAAACACCATTGTTTCAAAAACTGTAAAAGTATGGCCTTTTCTGAAATGGTCCCTGTTAAAATGTAAAAATATCCTTTCACATAAGGAGATACTTATTTTGCAGAGAACTCAGAAAGATAAAGCTTACTGATTGCTATGAACCATCATCTTCCCAGGAAAAAAAAAAAAAAAAAAAAGATCAAACACAGACTTTAAAATCTGCCCAAAGCTTCTAACCCTGAAGCTAATAAAAGAAAAACAGTAAATCAGCTTTAAAAATATACTACCCAAAATATTATATTCCTAGAAAAGCATGTAGCTGAAAACTATTACCCCTCAAATATGAGGTAAGAAAAAGAAAATAAAGACCTTATCTTATGTGCCAGAAGGAAACAGAGCAATTAAAACAGAAACAGGCTGGAAAAGCCTATTCAGAGGATGGGGGAGCGGGTTATTTTGATTGCCAGTACGTAAATGAGGAAGGATGTGGATAAATGGCATGCAGGGATGTGATTTTATTTAGTTATTTATTTATTAAAACACTTGCTAGAGCATTGCAGTACATGAACTTTTTCTTTCTATAGTAAAGTATCATTGCAAGGCTTTTCTCATTTCTTTATTTTCTAAACATTTGAGTTCAGAGAGCCCCTGACAGCAAATTTTGGAGCTTACTTAGAGCAGGTAACCTGCTTTGTTTAATGTTATTGATCATATAACAGATGCTTGTATTTGTCCATACTTCTTTTATTTATATGTTTCTGTCTGTACCCAGAGGCAAAGCAAAAACCCAAACACGTGGAATGGATTTTCTGTAGCAGAGTGCTGACTCCTTGGTCCTCCACCTTTGTCAGCTGCTCCAAGGGACACCAATCCAAGAAATATTGCAATAATTAATTCAGAAAGCTACACCTGTGCAGGCAAATATGAACAGATACACAATCAGGAGACCAGAAAATTCACATTCATGGAAAAATTACAGTAATAGTAAAATCAAGTTGTGATGAATTTATAAGTATTAGGTCGTGTAAAACTGTGAAGAAAACAAAGTGTTTTTTCCTGTTTTTAGAAGGAAGCTCCAGCCAATGAACCCAAGGTGCTTTCCACAAAAATACAAACCACCTATGAGGCATCAGGGATAAATTTCATTTTGTTTCCAGTCACTGTGCATTAAAATCTCCCTCAAATTTACGGCTCATATGACAAAAAGGAGGGTGAGATCTTAAACCCTCCATTCTTTCCCTCTTCACCCACAAGAGCAAAGGCTCTTACTACGTGCAGTTCATTCAGCTTTTTGTTGTCACAAACTTGGCTGGAAGCAGGAGAAAAGCAGAATTATTCTCTGCTGGCCACACAGGCTGTGTTTTGGGTGAGGAAACAGCCTGCAGGACGCACATTGATGCCCGCAGTCGAGGAGAACCACACAGCTCCTGAAACCAAGTATGGGTCGCCTTAGAGTTTGCTTACGAGGTCTTACCCACCCTTGATTTCTGGAGCCGTGGGGGAACTTTGGGAACGCTGCTGCATCCCTGTGGAACCCAGCGTGGGGTGAAGGTGGCGAGGGTGACGTCTGCCTGCTCCGAGCCCTCGCAGATTGATTATAAAACAAAGGGGGTTTGGCCAAGAAACACACATGCCTGATCTTATGACTTATATTTCCTGCACAGCATTCCTCTTACATCATTTGTACTGTCTCTGTTGCACTTTACTGGGACTAATAAACATTCCACACTTACTCTGCAATGTATTTTCTCCCTGCAAGACAGCCTACTTGCTATTAGCATGTAAACTGCACACTTGCCAGTCAGGCTAACCTCATCAATCTCAGCCAAGGCAGAAGAGCTTGTACCCTCTTACAAGATTTCTGGGATTGCACTTTTAAGTTATTCATCCATTTATTGGAGAGAAAAAAAAAAAAATCTTGAAGATTTCATCTCAGGGCTTCAAAAATAGGACATATTAATGGAAAGAAAAAGGATCGCTTGAGCTATTTTTAAACTCACATTTGAATTTCTTTTCCCCCCAGAGGAATCAATTTTTTGCGTTTCCCAGAAGAATACAGTACAATTCCATCCCTGCTTTGAATTAAGAAAGCAGAATGAAGGAATTAAGACTTCCAAAATAACCATCAAACCCATGTCTTGGATTTCTGTGTTTGTGCTCTCGCTCAATAATGACTCGCCACTCACCCCCCGAGGAGCAAAATAAATTAAGCCTGTACCATATTAACAAGCTTCTTATTCTGGGGCTGACTTCAATATCCCTGCGTGCCCCTGCGCTGTGTGGAGAAGATGATCTCCTCCATGCCTCGAAGAACAGGGCTCTAACCTGCCCTGCAGTCTCTGCTAGGAAGGGCTTACAGTTGAAACCAGGTGAGGAAAGAGGGTCCTTGACGTGTCCCTGAGGATCTCAGCCTGACCTGGCTCAGCATCTGGCTGGCTGATGACTGGGAAATCAGCACAACAGGAGCAAAGGAAGAAGCAGAAAACAGCCTGGGTTGAAAAGGACATTAAAGACCAGCTCGTTCCAACCCCCCCCTGCCAAAGGCAGGGACACCTTTCACTAGCCCAGGTTGTTCCAAGCCCCATCCAACCTGGCCTTGGACACTTCCAGGGCTGGGGCAGCCACAGCTTCCTTGGGCAACCTGTGCCAGGGCCTGCCCGCCCTCATAGGGAAGACTTTCTTCCCAATATCCCACCTAACCCTTCCGTCTCTCGGTTTGAAGACATTCCCCTTGTCCTGCCGCTCCATCCCTTGTAAATAAAATCTCTCTCCATCTTGTTGTTTCCCTTCAGGTACTGGAAGGCCACAATCAGGTCACCCTGAAGCTTCTCTTCTCCAGGCTGAACAATCCCAATTTTCTCAGTCTTTCCTCATAGGAGAGGTGCTCCATCCCTCCAATCTCTGTTCACACTCTTTTGGGATTTCCCAAGGCAAAAATTGCATATGGGCCACAAAATCCAAGTGTTTCAGATGGGCACAAAATTTGTCTAGTTCTTCTGAACTCATTTGTACTTTTTTGGAGCTCCACATACTGTAAAACTGAGTTCTCTGATTTTATGTTGCTTGAAAAAGTAATTCACTTTCTTCAAAAAAGGCACATGGGCAGCTTTGTTTTGCAATAAGAAGAGAAAAGCAGAGAAAGATTATGAGCCTCGCTCAAGACTGTACAGGAAAACCACCAAAATAATAAAAAGACCTTTTTAAATTTCACCTCAGAACCAATTCTTGAACTCCTCTGGAGGATTTGTGAATGAAGAATTTCAATATGTTCCCTCTGCCTGAATTAACATGAGACTTCATTAGACAGAAGTGAACCCGAAACCTGAAAGATTAGACCTCAAAGTGAAAACCTATTTGCCATTTCAGAAGCTCTGCTCCTTAGCAGAGCTGCTTCCTTGCAAAGCTTTTCCAGATGATACTTCACAAACAGAGCATTGCTCAGAATGTGAACAAAAGCTTTCACTAGAAGGAAGGGGCGGGGGGGAACATCCGCATTATTTCATTCTGAAGAGTGGTGTTGTACAGCAATTACTTTGCATAAAATCCTTCATAATGAATTAAGAACCCCGAGTTAGTGCAGCAGCCAGGCTGACAGAGCAGGCAATCCATCACAGAAATGATTCATAAATTAAACCATCCCCAACTCAGGCCCTCACATATCACTGTGTAATAGCTCCTAAGGAGTCATTATGGGTATTCTGTCAATAATGCATAAACTTCATGACCCTTTTAACTCCCACCGCCCCTCAGATCCAAACAGTAACGGCCCATCCCTCCTTTCTCCATCCCAAATTCCCTGGTTCTGTTTTCTTACCCCACAGAAGTCAATGAGAATGCTGCCATTGAGCTCCAGCAACACAAACTCTCCTTCCCCTCAACTTAATTCTTACAAACAAAAAAAATTGAAACTCAGCAGTGTTGCCAAGGCTGGAGTTGAATGCAGAGGACATGGAAAACCAAAGGAAATTAAGGATTAAATATCCATTTTGCTCACAGTGCCAGAGGTCTGAGCAAACCACCACTGCTGTGATACACAGCGTGCACTGAGGTGGGCTGGTTCAGTCAGTTTAACTGCTACTGATTTTGTTAATCCTCCTCAACTTTCTGCTTTGACATCACAGTTTCACTGATAAGAATTGAAAAAGCCAGGAGAGAAAGTCCCATTCAACCTGGCCTAGGAGACTTGGTGGATTTTTTTTGAATATCCCACCACAGCTCCACAATTACCAGAGTGAAACAATGAACCATCAGCTAAACATCAGCACTGCCAAGGTGAAAACAGCGGGAAAGCACCTCCTCAGCCTAATGGACATAGGAAGCACTTCAGCAGTGACCACCAGGTGCTTTTCAATTGAAGTGCTTTATGTCAAGAAGTCAGCAAAAGCATAATTTCAAATCTGAAACATATTGGTTAGGGAATATAATAAGTGACTGTGAAATTCTGAGTCTGATATTTTACAGCCCCTGCTTGAAGAAAGCTGTTTTGCAGATGGTTCTTTCGGTAGAAGAAATACAATGGATAAATTCACAAATGAATGTGTTACTACTGAACCAAAGCATAACAGGTTATACCTTCATTAATTCAAGAACAGTTTTGCAGAAGGAAACTGCTCTTCCTTTTAAAAAACTTGAATAAGTTAAGCAGCCTGTTTTGCTACATACAAGAAACCATCCTGCAACTTGTTATGAAACCGCCAAAGCAACGCTTGAAATACCACAGGGATTTTGCTTAGAAGGAAGATTTATGGGAGGGGAAAAAAAAATGACAAAAACCTTTTTAGCACAACATATGTACAAGAGAATTTGTACTCCCCATAAAATCTCCAGACCTAAACCCATAAGTTTGGAGGCCTACTGGAAACAAACGAAAACTAGAATTCTGGGTTTATATTAGGATGCCCTTGCCATGCAGTTTTAGCCCCTGCAACCTGCAGCTGCACACCTCTGGCAGAGCAGAGCAAAGCACAGCCTGCCTCATTACTGCAGCTCCTGCACGTCATTGCTATTCATCTTACACCTTGCAGGGTTCACTCACGGATCAGTCACATCAATTACTGCTTTATGCTACGAGGCTCTGGTATCACCTCACGGAGAGCTCTGCACATCCAAATTCAACGGCTGCCAAGGTGCAGTCGTGACTTCAACATTATCATTTCCTTTTCGCGCACAACAAGGAAACCTATCATTGTGCAAATGGGTAATCAGCCAAACGATCTCGCGTTCACTTCATTTGAAGATCTGCAGTTTGCAGTTCTAACAACACAGTGAAAGTGTTGGGGTGTTCTAGCAGTAAATATTATTCGTAGTTTACTGGAATTTTCCGGGAAACAAAAAGAAAGCAGCGCGATTGAGATGATGAATACAAACTGCAAGGAACCACACATCCTGGGTTTCTTTCCAGTATTACTCTTCAGGACCGTTCAGATATTTCTCTTTCAGGGATTTTATGCATGGTAAGCAGTAAGAGTAACCAGAAATATTTTCATTGCACCAACCCTCCCAATCCACCAGGATAAATCACTTCTTAGAATAGTCGCACCAAATACTTCATGTCAGTTTAAACCTCTGGATGCCTAAACCCATCCTTTACTTCACTAGTAATTACTTTTGTAGAAAAAAAAAAAAGAAATATTACCTGCTTGACAATTTAAGCCAGCACTGACACATTAATCTTTCTCTTCAGGTAGTGTCTCAGACTGAGCATCGCTCCCAACAGCAAAGCCCTGGCTTGGGGAGACACAGGCGGGTGAGACATTCCCACACTGAGAAAGGTCACAGAAACTCCTACTTGCATTGTTTTTAAGACTTGTTAGGTTTAGTACAGTTAGGTTTATGTTCTTTTCCTAAAAAGGAATTCAGATAGAAGTTTATTTTCATTTTTTTTCCTCCGTTGTTTCCATACCTGAACACCACGAGCCTTGAACTCTCCCTCAGCTGCTAATCACGTTTATGCTGAGACTGACCCTGAAGCTCAGTCTCTTCAGCACAAACACAAAAACATTTTTCTCAGGATATCCAACATCCTGAAAACCACAATTTCCACTTGTAAGAATTCTGAGAACTGTGAATTTTTCAACTCCTTCCATTCCCACTAAAAACAAACCAGGATTTCTCTTGCCGTGCAGGTGTCAAGCAGAAGCTGCCGTTGAACCAAAGAACACACAAAATGGGACTGTCACACTGACACAGTGTCAGCAGTGGGTGCAACAGGGACACATCCTCAAGTGCTGTAAACAGCACTAAGTGA
Organism: Pseudotriccus pelzelni; assembly: GCA_035584735.1. Taxonomy (NCBI): domain Eukaryota; kingdom Metazoa; phylum Chordata; class Aves; order Passeriformes; family Tyrannidae; genus Pseudotriccus; species Pseudotriccus pelzelni. Next base: position 3,275,990 of record JAWMRA010000009.1, on the reverse strand, counting down.
ACCCTAACAGGTGCAGCCAGGAGGATTTATAGCAGCTCAGTTTCCTCCCCACATTTCACAGGAACGTGACAGGCAAGGACGCGGCGTTGCCTTCTGCTCTCCCTCACCACAGCTCAGGTGAATTTGTGTGCTCCCTAAGACCTGACACACCTGCACAGGCACTGAAGTCTCTTGACTGCTGCTCTTACAGCACCAAGCTGGTGTCAGAATACATCTATAACTTCAGTAGGATAATAAGTGGTGGGAGAAGCAGCCAAGCCAGGAAGGTGTGCATGCTGCAAGGGGGGCAAGTCTTGGGGGGAGTTTTTATTGCTGTCTGTAGGTTTTTTAATATACAACTACATGGACATGGAATCTGATTTGTATTTTATAGCCCCACAGCTCTATAATCCTGGCTGCTCTGTCACCTGCCACTCAGCAAGTTTTATGGTGGCACTGGCATCACGTGGCCTGACACAGCAAGGCTGAACATGGAAACTGTCCCCATGCACTGGTTTGTGTGAAGAAAAACAGCTTTATACAGTCAATATCATTTCAAGTGTATTTGGTGAAAAATTACATCCACAATTCAGCTGCCCATTGAACTGAGTTTGCAGAAAACTTAAATCAAAAGGGTGTTCTATATCTGAAACCCAAGGTAACCAACTGCATTGGGACGTAACCACTTGACACACACGCACCCTACTTGAGATCCTCAGAAGGAAGAAATAAGTCTCCCAGAATAGGAATTTTCCTTTCCCTGAGTTGTTTTGGTTTTTTTGTACCCAGATGCACAACAAACCTCACTTGATCTCTCTGTAGCGTTTGCACCGTTTCTTATTCAGATGAGAACACAAATGCAATCCACTGGCTTCACGTCTTCGCTTCTCATGGATTGACTTTTTTATACCCTTACCTGGCCTAGTTCCATTTATTAGGAACATATAAAAAATGATTGCCTTCTATAACTCTTCTTCAACAATGCCTCCAGCCTGAAGGCTTCATGAAGTTATAAGCAAAGATTTATATGTAATAAATTATTGAAAATGAAAAATATCTGCCTTCGACAAAAGTAGTATATCTCAGGCAACAATGACTTTTCTAGTGAAGGGGAAGATAAAAGTGTGTTTAACAGGTATTCTGATACCATAAACCAGAATACAATATATGCATGCTCAAATATATTACAGAAAAATATGTTAATTCAAATCTGACATTAAGAAATGACTTCCTGCTGTAAATTGGAATTCCAAATGAAACAATAAGCTGCACTAGACTTATACAGCTACACAGTCCAGCTGGTAAAGAAAATCCACTTATAAATTTAATAAAAAACAAACCCCCAAAATATATGCATATTACTGTTAAAGGAACAAAAGAAACACTAGAATGAGATTTTTTGCCTTTGTAGGTCATACCTACTCCCAAATATCCCCTCATAATCTTCCTCTAGGAATCCTACAACCATACCCCACTACTCAGTCCAAAGGGTACAGGGAAGCTAAGTGGATTAAAGCTTATTTGTCATGTGTAGCTTCACACTTTACTGTGTTTGGCCAGGACTCTTCCTTGACTGAACTTGACCTAATTCATACATGATTTTAAGCTGATTTTATATATACAAACACATCAATAGCTAATAATAATTTAGAATCATTATACTAGAAAACAGTTCCTGAGATTCAAACTCCAAAGATGGTTCTAAAAGCAACTGTGCTTTTTATGTTTTTATTTCAAATGAGAATAAATCCACTTTCACTGTACAGGCAGTTGACTTTGTCTCCCCAGTCTAGGATCAGATTCAACTAGTTTTAAATAGTTTAAACTCTTTCTATATCTTAAGTCTCAGAACCTACAGTGTCCATAAAACCGTCCAAATGGAATTTATACCCCCATTACACAAATAACACATCGAGCATGGAAGCCAAAATGAGAATGGCCCTTTCCCAACAACAGAACTGAAATAATATTGAAATAATACAATATAAAAACCTCATGGGCAGTCCCTTCTAAATTGCAGTGCTCTGGTTTTACTACAAAATGCTTCAGTCTATTATAGTGATAGAAAAACTTTCTAAAAAGTTGTTTTCATTCTCAATTCATGGCAGGAAAATGACAGTGTAAGACAAAGGTTCTAAGATGGCTACAGCAGAATAATTCCAGTATTTAATTCCCTTAAAAACAAAAAGTTAACAATCTTATTACTGCTAAAGAGAGAGTTTCCACTTCTGTACCTGTGACAAGTAGTTTTTCCCTAACATAAGGTGTGAGTGAACCATAAGGCTTGAATCCCAAACAGAGCAGGGACGTGAAACTTGCTGTGAAAGCTGATTCTCTGCCCTCTTCCCTCTGAAAAAGTCCTCAGAGAATGGCAAAGAAACATTTTAAAGATGCAGTGTAAATAACTAATCACCCCTTTATGAAGACCAACAGGCACCTACCAGCAACTCCCGCTAAATCCAGGCAGGGGCTGAGGGGAGGCTGCTCCTCAGGAGGGTAACAGCAGCCACAAGCCACGTCCATGCACCTGGAGCTGATTCCAGCCATCTGGGCTACATTACTGGATTAATTTAAACAGGGAGATGGAAGTTTTGCATTGTCTGGGACATCAGCTTCGTGATTCAGCCCGTTCTACGGCAAATGAGAAACACGCTCATAGTTGGGAGGCTCCTTAGTAAGCTCCTGGAGGCTAGAGAAGGGAACGGAGTGGTGGCCAGGCAGGAGGACTCCAAGTGTGTCCTGTACCCCTGGTCACTCAGTTATGGAACAGGAAAGGGAGGAGAATGAAATGAAAAATACCATGGTAGTCTGAAAACAAAAATAGGTGGCTTATGTGACATGACTGGCCTACAGCTGCAGCAGATTTGGTCTGGTTACCCTGATCGATCCAGCTGCCCTAAATTCCCCTGAAACAGGCACTTCCACATTATCCTAAAAGGTCCCACTCTGTCCTATCTCAGCACACTTGCACAGTTCTAGGAATACATTAAAAGAACCAATTTTTAGTTCAAAGTTTAGTTTAGTTTAGTAGAAGTTTAGTTCAAGTTTAGTTTTCCCTTTCTAGCCCTCTGTGCTGCTGACCAGGCTCTACACGAAATTCCCTGCAAATCAGATTTGCAGCTTGCATTGGAAAAAGAGAAATTAAAACACAAAAACTGCCGCTTTTTTTTCCCTAAAAATGTACAATTTTTTCACGAAAGAAGTATGCTTCCCTCCTGCCAGTACTTTTGTGAGTGCTGAAATGCTGCATCTCTTTATAAATACAGTACTCTAGGAGATGCCCAGGAGATTGCCCTACTCCCAGGAGAGGTTTAGGTTTATCTTAATCAGTTTATTGCCTTCCTCACATTGATTTTTGACAGCATAGCAATTTCATTTTGAATCTAAAAACCCTGACAATTTTTTTTTTTAATGCTGAATGTATTACTGGCCATGAAGATCCTGCTATCAGAGCTCTCCCAAGAAGGATGGGTGGATTTGCTTAGCCCTGAGAAAAGCCCCATTTCCAGGAGATAGTCAGCAAACAGAATCTATTTTAGTTTCTTCCATCAGCAGGTTGGACCATAAATACATGCAGGAAGTGGATCTGCAAGTAAGAAGGTGTCATCATTACATACTTATTCTGAGCATAGTGCCTGGCTTTAATATCTTCATAATCACAATTTACCATTTAGAAGCTGCCCCAAGCTATTGCCAATTTATAGCAGACACCCACACTGAACAATAATGGCTTGTACTGTGATAAAATAGATTTATTCTCAATATAAATATACTTACTGAAGCAGCTTTTCTTAAATCTTTATTTATAAGACACATCAGATAGCCCAATAAGTGAAAAGAAATATTTCTATGTATCAGTTTTCGCTTCATTTCTCAGAAAGATTACAGAACATCATGGACACAAGGATCACACCAAAGCCTACATATTCTAATTTCAGAGAAAATAAAACACTATGAAGAAAAGCATCTCTACAGAAATTCATGCAAATATCAATCTATATGCCCAGGTTTGGCTCTAAAACGCACCTCAGACTTCAAAAGGAACGGAGTCCAGTTGATGGACCCTATGGAGATATTTATCTGATCAAAGACTTTCAAATTACCCCCTCCCCCTTAAGATATTATTTTATAATGTACTTTAAAAAGCCCTGGCCCTTGGTATTCACCAAGCAGTACTGGATGGTGCTGAAATTAATAAATAATAGAGCCACTAGCAACACCCTATTGATTTTCTGCCGGATTTGTCTGTCTCCTCAGAATTTTAAGAACTGTTTAAACAGATATATCCATTATGTGTTGGAAGGAATTTTAAAACTCCCCAGTAGGGCTGTAGTTGATGACATATTGACAGTATCTCAGCCTGAAATAATTTTGGACGCTCTGCTTACATTGTCTGCAGATACAGAGCCAAAAACACCCAGTTGAAGGGCAAAGTGAAGGTCAAATGCCTAAAGCACTCACAAAAGCAGCTGTATTTGAACACTATTGCTTCAACCCTTGGACATTAGTTTGTGAAGACAGAAGCAATTCCTGTTATCACTGTACAAATAAAATTATTAAACCATCAGACTGTTTTTCCATTGAAAAGAATGCCCTAAGGACTGAGATTTTAACTCAGCTGCTAAAGAGCTGAGGAGTTCTTATCTTCATTTGCTAATATAAACAGAATACCTTCACTAATTCCCCAAAGCAGCTCCCAGCTCCTTTGCAAAGCATTCCTGAAGTTCCTGCCCCGTGTTCCACTGCTATTGTGGCACAATTTAAGAGACCATTTAATGCATTAAAACTTGAAGGCTTCAGATTCTCCATTTTCGATGGAGGACACCGGAACGTTGTCACCTTGCTAAATAGAATGGGATGATGTGGTTTCACAGCCATTTACCACAACCCTTGGAAACTAAGGGAATTTTATTTTACATTTTAATGCGCTAGTTTAATAGAAGAACATACAAGAGTTTTGGTTCAACTTGGTCAGGAGACTAAAACAAGAACATGTTAATCAGCTGTGTAAATGCTCCTTGTTGCATTGATCCGATTTGCTGCTTCTTTGCATGAGCAGGAATGTTTTCCTCATAATGGCCCTGATTAAGAAGTTTGATGTGCTGACCTTCAATATCAAATTAAGCTTCATGCTGCTAGCAAAGCATCCTATCTTCTCTAGTGGCTTATATATTCATTACACACTTTAGACAGAGTTTTAAAATTTGCTGGCACAAAATTCGTTCAATATGGAACAGAACTGTTAAGATTTATGAGGCAAATCTGCAGCTAAGTGAAACACGCAATCTCCAGGTGATTTCCACCAGGAATCCCTTCCATCTAGGCCTTGCCTTGTTTTTCAAACAGTGCCCTCTTAACTTTCAGGCTCTTAATTATCTTCTCATTTTCCAGTCAGATGATCAATACCAAAGGACAGACAGCAGTCTGACAGCTGCTGGGATGAGCCCGAGCCAGGAAGGCGACAGCTCTAAAGTCGGTGTTCTCTGGGTGCCGTGTGGCTCAGGCCAGTCGTGCTGCACACCCCACACAAGTTCAAAAGGAATAACTTGAGTGTAAAAGTTCACTTGCTGCTCTGTAGTGAAAATAATTTACTTCAGATGCCACGTTTTTTGAAGCTGCTGGATCAGAATTTTAAATCCTTTTGCCATCTATATTCCCCGAGGGCACGAGAAGTGAATCAAGGCTCTTTTTTTACTTTCATGAATTCTAGACTTTGACAAGAGTTCAGAGAGAGAAAAAAAAAATAACTTCTGAGCATCAGGCAAGCCTTGTGTGCCTGGTCTTTGCTTAACACGCTTTGTTTTCATTTTGGCAGGATATGTTTTGTTTGCATTTAGAAAGGGGCATTTGATATCAAACACAAGTCATTACCTAAAAAGCAGCTCCATCACCAACGTTGGCCTCATCTAACACACAGGATAAAAGTCACAAAAGAAAGTTAATTCAGTCATTTGTAAAGATACTTAAAGGGCATATCAGAATGTAAAGCCTGCTCACAACAGGAAGGAGGGATGAGGAGAGGGAGACATAAGGTAAAATTTATTACTGGAGTAATACTCTCACCAGACTAATTTATCCGATATAAGGAAAAGTGCGTGTCGCAAACCTTCACGCTGACAAGATTTAACTAAGCAGAGATGCTGAAGAGAAAGGGTCAATGTGAGGACACAGAGGCACCTAAAATACCCAGCAGCCTTCCCTAAATACTCAGCTGAAATTATTCTCTCTCATCTTCCACATGGTGTGCGACACAACAGTCTCCAGCCGTATGGCACCGAGGATGCTGATGTGCACTTCTGCTGCCATCCTGGCCAAGAACCCAGAGCAGCAGCAGCTGCCACGGGGATGTCTCTTCTTTCACATTGATCATTTTGCTAAATACTGAGGATCAGCGCAGCTGTACAACTCACAGCTCCAGGGTGGGAGCTGCGTGGCTCATCCCAAGACTTTCTTGGAAGTCTGGTGTCAGTCTGCAAGTTAGTTTGGATAACAGGATCCAAAATCCAAGTGGCAGACAGGATGCTTAACTGGCTGATGCAGCCTGGAGCACAAAAATACTTTTGTGTGTGTGTGTGTGTAGTTTCATTTAGAGCCAATTCTGCTTCAAATAAGTATATTAAAATGGAATACAAATACAAGTAAAAATTTGATACACTGACAGAAACCACTTACAAATAATTGGGACGGAAACGTTTATCTGGAAAGTATTTCAAGCTGGCCTGAAGAAAGAGTGGAATCAACAGAACTTGATCTTGCTGTTCAGTTGACTTCCCTGTTCTTACAGCTGTTGGAGGGGAAGCAGATATATCTAATGTCGACAGTAACTGCTGGAGCTGCAATTCCAACCAGGATGGCAAGGTGGAAATAGGGATCATACCTTGACCTTGTAAGTAAAGAAAATAGAGAGTGTAATTACAGTCCACAAAAACCCAGCATGCAAACAGGGAAGGACAGCAAAAGGACTCTATCCCACATTCCAGCTGACTTTTCTAAGGTTTATTACAGAAATGAAGGTTTGTAAGAAGTGTCTCACAGTTAATGACATCAGAGAGGAGCGTGACCTTCGCTAACCCCAGTAAAAGTGAACCTAAATAAAACAGCCAGCTAAAAGATGAGGTGAGAAACACGATGAGACCATCAGCCGTTTCTGCTCCTTCTTGAACCAGAAAGTGAAAAGGAGAGGAAAGAACTTCACTTGTCCCTGAAGGGGGGAAAAAGCCATAACCTAAGGTTTCTACCATAGCTAATCTTTCCCTGGGCAAATAAAATAGGCTTTAACATACAACAAAGTCTGTCTTTTGCATTTTGGCCACTGCATATTTTATGTAGCACAAAGAGTTTTTCATTACACTCACAAATCTGCTTTCTGAAGACTAGAAATCACATATTGTGGTTTGGTTACATGTAAAAAGACAGCAAAACACACCGTGAAAAGTAGTACCTCGTATCCAAGCACGTTGTAAAAAAAGCAACCAAGACTTTTCTCTGTGCTTTTTCAAAATATTTTGCACTTAATCTACAGCAGCATGTCTAATATTTTTGAATGAAATGTCATAGCAACCAAAAATACCATCTTCAAACATAATTTTATCCTTGTCCTCTACCACTTCTTCTTCCCTTCTGTTTAATGTTATTGTGCTCACATTCAATCTTCCTGTTAACAACCACCTGCTTTTGTCCTAAAATAACATCACAGCATTTTGCTTGCTTTTGCCATGAAAGGCTGGGCTAGATGATCCTCGAGATCCCTTTCCAACCTGTTATTCTATGGTTCACCTCTACCATTGCTGCCCTTTCCAGATTTATTTATTAGGCTTTATTCCCCGGTCACTGCCTCGTGCCACATACAAGCTGCTCAGTCACCTGTGGGTGTCCTGCCATGGTTTGCATGCGCATGAAGCCTCATTTAAGATTTTTAATTGAGTTACAAAATTTGTTTGTGGAGTGTGGTGCTCAGATGCTCATCTGAGAACCTTTTCCTTCACTAAAAACATCCCTATTGACATGAAGATAAACAAAATGAGCAGGGAAGGGAACTGGACTTTTTCCCCTCTTTTTTGTTTTTTTTTCATATTTTTTTATGCTGAGCTCCTGGGGGAGGGGGAAAAAAAAAAAAAGAAAGCAGAGATTTGACACAACAAGTCCAAGATCTATAAATATTTTGTGCTCTGAAATGTGTTTTAACTAAACACATATGAAAACACAGAGTTTCCATCACAACAGTGAAGGTTCAGTCTACGGTTCAAATGAGCATTGCCTGCACAAGGGTCACAAAATAAAAGAATTAATAGTTTTTTATGCCCCCCAACTCTTCATTCGTTTGGATTTATGTCTGGTACTAAACCAGGAACCCAAAAACCAACAGGAAAAATTGAAGAAAACTTTAGAGAAACTAGAGATCTGCATCCACTGCCAGATGGTTTAACAGCAACAGCAACAAAAAAATATTTAATGACAGTAAGATCTGAAAGAACGATACAAATACTAGAACATAAGGTTTTTAAAGCAATTGCTTCACAAGTTTGTAGGGGGATTAATAAGACACATCTGCTCATGCTAGCTGGAAATCCTGTCAGTGGCCCGGGAGCTTTCTTCCAGTCCTAGGCCTATATTATTTCATAGGAGTCTTTTAGTATTTAATGCATTTACTATCAATGCTGCCCCGTGAGGCAGGGAAACACTAAATCTTCCCATTTTATCAGGGAAACAGGGAGGTTGAAGGCCCTGTCTGGGCTCATGGGGGAAGGAGAGCTCTGCTGCCCCAGTGAGAATGTTCCAGGTTGCGATCTCACGTTCCCCCAGTTCAGACTTCCCCAGGCTGCTGAGTTTCACTGTTGAAACTCTTCCTTTCTTCTTTCACCTTCAGCGAAGTCTCAAATTCCACACCTTCCCTGGCTGCTGTTAGACACCTGCATTCTGTGTGCATTCAGAATTATCCATCCCCTTCCCAGGTGTTAGAAACAACAAGAACCGTTGGAGTTCTTTCAAGTTCTCCCAGGCCCTACAACCTCATTTCTGTTACTATTGACTTTAGCAAATACCAGCTGCTTGTTTTTCCCTTCTCCAAGTTAGCACATTTTCAACCCCATTCCAAGCTCCGAGAGGGATGTTGTCTTCCTGTATAACATGATCCCATCAGTGCTGCTCTCACCCCACCAACCATCTTCCCCTATGTGGTTTAATCTTCTCCGCAATCAAATAATTACCAATTCTCCCACCTTTTCCAAGATCAGTAAATCTCAGTCAGCCTTCATTAGCGTAACTCTCTTATCACAGCACACAATATGACTATCACAATTATTTCCTGAATCCTTCAGGCTCTTATTAACAAGTCAGAAACAGCTTCTGGATGGAAGAGTTTTAAATACTGATATGTAATTTACAGCTTAGTGTTGCCAAATCAAATTCTTTATCCACCCAAGTATGCAGATGTATATAAAATATAGGGTATAAATTGGTTTTCAGACGGTAAAGCTCTTAAGTCTGTAAAGCATAGAATACTCTGCTTCTGGTTCATGGGAGTGCTAATCAAAAATAATGTATTGCCATATAAAAAAACCACAACCCCAAAAAATAGTAATACAAGAAAAGCAGAAAGGACTATCTTGAAATACACAGCTGTTAAAAGAGATAATCTTTCTATATGAATATCTGGATCTTAGGAATATATCTTTCCTGTGAGGGTGGGCAGGCCCTGGCACAGGTTGCCCAGAGAAGCTGTGGCTGCCCCAGCCCTGGAAGTGTCCAAGGC